>JAUEKZ010031228.1:6258-18041 GCA_031471865.1 Melibe leonina | reverse complement strand
GCTAACAGATACAAAACAGCTGTGTGTGTAAGCTTGCTAGGGAGCACTGGAAAAAGTAAGATGACAGGTAAAGCAAAGATTATTGAAAAACACCAATGGATAATAACAAAGCCTCATGTTTGGCACGGTTTCAAAGCGAGCATTGTCAACAACGATTTTAGCTTAGTTTCACTTTGAACAGGAAGCGACAGTAGTTCATTTCCGGTAGACGGTTACCGATGAAACAGTATCTCAAATCATCATACCTATTGAAATCAGCCGTTTAAGTTGGGCCAAACAGCACGGCCTGTGACCATACACAATCAAAATTAGGAGCCAATTAGATCGGCCCCTGACTGACCCTTCTAGGGTTAAACAAAAATATTAAAAAAAGGTACATGATCTTTATCTTGTTTTATTATTTTTTCTACTTCTATCATTTTGTTTTTAAATTATAGAAATTGAATAATGCATACGATCCTTGGAAAAAAAGCGTAAAAGCGTACGATGAACGAAAATGCGTAAGAAAATGCTCTTTTTTTTTACATCAAGTAGGCAGCACTGGACAGTTCATTCATCATCATCAGTGTTTTGTAAGGTAATGAGCAGGTTTTGGAATGATGAATATATTTCTGTCAAGTGGATTGTCTATCTCTAACAACCCCCACTCGTGGAAGTCTTTTCTCCTGAAGTTCTTTTTAAATATGCTTTGGGCGCCTTGAATATGGTTTATTCATGATGATAAATACAACAAAAATTTGTAGTACAGTATCATGATTGAACAATTTACACAAAGGAATGAAAAAAAAAAATTAACAATTTTAAAAGCAGACTTCAAGGTACAATCACAAAGTAAATATATTTGGACAGTTTTCAATTTCACTTTTTTTTTTCTTTTTTTTTTTTTCATAATAGCAATTAAAATGGTTTACATTTAGTCTGTATTGATGATGACAAAATGTACCGGTGATTTATAAGTCATCACAATCAACCGAAGACAGGGAGAGAGGGGAATGGAAGGGGGGAGGGAGGGAGGGAGAAGGGAGATGAAAAGAGACAGTAGAAGGGAGAGAGGAGGTAGAGAGAGAGAGAGAGACAAATATACCTAGAGAGAAAAACCATTACCTTTAAGGCCAGCAAACTTTTGTTGATCTCGGCTCCCTCCATCCGCGTGTTTCTGTCCGCACTGGATGTGTCGGCTCCACGTTCATTTCCTGTCACGGGGCAGAATCAAACAAAATCGTTCAGGTAGCCACAATACAATGACATTAGCTCACTTTTCAGGCAAAGAAAGCACGGACAGGCACTCAGTACAGAGAACAATCAAGACTTTTTTTAAATCTTAAAAAGAAAGAAAAAACTAAATAGTGGCCAACATAAAACTAAACCCTTGTACAGTGTCTATCTTTATCAACAGTGTATTTAAACTGTTAGAAATACAGGCCCAAACCAATGCAATCAATCATTGCTAAAAAATAAGTATATATGAGAGAGAGATTTTAAAAATTTAAATCAACCACCCACCAGCTAAATCGATGAGAGAGAACTTTCCGTGGATTTTGTTGCGCACTCTCTGTCGAAGGATGATTTGAAAGACTGCGTGGGAACGAGACGAATGCTGATTGGCGGAGGTGGTGCCCGAGGTCCTGGCTGTGTTGCCGTGCTGGATGAGTTCGAGGACCTGCTCCGCGTTGGAGACCACCTGCTCCCGGAGGCCTACCACCTGCACTTGGTTCTTGTGGTCCTCCAGCACCCGCAGCTTGGCCTTCTCGTTCAGCAGGTCAAACACCTACACACACAATTATACACACAGCACATGTATGTACAGGACGCAGTCATACACACATATAGCACACACAGCACAACAGTCAGGGACACACAGCACATGTATGTACAGGACACAGTCATACACACATATAGCACACACAATTATACACACAGCACATGTATGTACAGGACACAGTCATACACACATATAGCACACACCATGCACACACAGCACAACAGTCAGAAGCCGTACAGAACACAGTCAGAGACACACACACACAGGGGAATATAGGAACATAAACAAAGTTTTTAAAAATTGAGACAGCTGTAACTCTCTAAAAACTACTTTATCCTATATTTTTGGCGAAGCTGTACAGGGGTTGCAAGTAATATAAAAAGGGTTATTAAAAATTTTTTAATTTCTAAAAATGTAAACAAGCTGAAACTATAAAAAGAAGCTGCATGCGTCTATACTTTATAAAAACAAAAAAACCCGAGAAATTCAGTGAAGATTTCCTACGTTAATTGCGGTTAATTGCGACAAATTTGCGAGAGAAACTAAAAATACAATAAATCCTTAGGCTTTGATAAAAATGACTTGGGACATTTCCTTATAGTCAATGCATTTCAGTCCGCCTTACACACCTTCCCACTGTATATCTCAAAGAAACTGGCGCCCACCACCAGGTCCAGTTTCTTGTATTTGGAATTTAGCAGTTTGAATACGTCTTTGGCTGTGGAGGGAAAGAACATGAAAGTAGTCAAGTGGTGCCAAGCTTCCATTCATTCACAAAAAAATCACCAAAAAAATGACATAATCAAAGAACCAGTACTTAATACTAAGCGAAAACCTATAGCCAGCACAGTTTTAAGTTAATAAAATACTTGTTTATGTCCATTTTATCATTAATATAGAATCTTAAAGCAAATCTTAAATTGAACTACTTTAAAAGATACAATATTCTTATTCAAATCTGCAGTTTCCTAATAATGCTGTCTAAAACTTTGTTGGGTTGACAGCAAATTTGACGCATACCTTGTCCAAATACATTGGTACCAGTAAGGATGAGGTATATTTATTATACTACTGCATTTGCAGTTTTATCTAGTTCAAATCACATTAATAATTGCCCAAGGGTAATTCAATTTTCACAGCTTATTTATAAGAAAGGAATGACCAAAACAACACGATAGATAATATAATCAAGGACAGATTGAAACAAAGCCATTCCGATACTCGAGCGCCAGCACCCACCAGCCAGGATGTAGATTCCTTTACTGCAGTCTTGTTGGCCCTTGGCGGAAAAGTCTCCTCCCATAGTCTGTTCAAGGACATTGGATGGACCAAATGTAAATCATACATTAATTCTACATACTAATGGAGCTAAGGGAAATTTTGCGAGCAGTATATTCTCAAAAACTACAGAATAAAAAAATATGAAATTTGGGGCCCGTACCCATAACTTTAAATATAGTGTTGCGGTATTGTATTTTTTTTGCATTAAATTTTTCATTACAAAAATTTACTTCAAACTAATCTCATTCAGTTTCTGTCCAATCGGTCTATTCACTGCAGGCATTGTTTTCACCTCGGTACTGAATACGCGCTCAGTCATGATTGGTACCAAGAGCTAATAATAGAACTAATTCAAGGGAGCTAACCTCTACAGACTGAACTGAGGCTCGAATGTTTAAAGTTCACTGCTCTAAGTATACCTTCATGATAGGAAACACACAACCAATCATAGGTGTCTGTTATTCTACTATTATAACTACTATATTTTCAGCAAAGACGTAACGGGTTTGCTTATGATAATAATAATACAACGCTCTTGTAACACGCTTTACACTGCTTATAAAGAAAAGGCTCAGAGCACTTATTCTATCTTCAATTATCAAATGACTTCAAAGTGAAAGTTAAGATCAATGATACTTTTTTGCACCATAACAATTATTGGTTTTGTTTTATTCTATCAAGCTTAATAGCTTAACAAAACACACAATATCCATAAAAGAAAACAAAAAAAGAGAGATTGTCTTCTATGAGTGGTTCTTATACAATATAAAACAGATTTCAGTGAATTTATATTTTCCAAAAACCTGAAATTCAGTTCACTGAAATCAGATTTATCTGGTATAGGAACACGAACATTTTCAAGATTTTTGCATATTTCAGTTGGGTTACAATCAGACATTGTGAAAGGGTTAAAAAAACCACAAAATGTTCAAAATGAAATTTCATTTTAATCCCTCCTCCTCCCTCTCCTTACTCCCATCTTTCTCCTCCCTCACCACCCTGACAACTTATTACTTACAAGTGATGTTACTGCAATTCATCATAACAAATGACATCTATGGGTAGTATATAAAACTATAGAGCAGTGCCGGAAGGACTTACGTGAGTTTTTCCACTGCCTGTCTGGCCATAGGCAAAACAAGTGGCCATTCCCCCCTCAAATATACACTCCACAAGAGGCTGGGCAGTGTACCTGCAATGGGGACAGACAGCCAGTCAGTCTTTTTAACCACAGATAAAGTTTAACCTCTTTAATTCTTTTTAAAATCTTTGATTAACTTATCAGACTGTAAAGTTTGTTGTCACTAAATAGCCGTACAGGAACATAATGATAATAACAGTGATGGAAGGCATACAGACAACTCTTAATGAATAATAAAAATAAAGTTTTTAAGAAATATATGAAATCATTCAATAAAATTTTTTATTTTTTATTAAGATTTCTTAAATCTAATTTGAGACAGTCAAAAATATTGGGGTTGTTTTCTTCCCAAAGCAATAGTACCATCCGACTTACCGATAAACAATGTCGTTATTGGCATTTTCATCAAAGGCGTAGTCAAACCGAAATTGCTGGTTCTCCAGGTATTTGGTGAGATCCACTTTGAGCTTAGGCTCGTGGACAATTACATTTTCTTTATTGGGAATAGTTATCACATCAGCTTCTTTTTTACTCATTTCTGTAGAGGCAAGAGGCAAGAACTGATATGGTCAAATCCGTATGGGCAGATTACATCCTTTGTTGTCATCAGAGCATAATTTTTTTTCTATCAAATACTTCTCGACTTATTAATCAACGAGAACACAAAATATACCATGGACACTACAAGTAAGTTACGACAACAAATAAAACAAGTAAATTACAAAGTGTGCTAAATGAATTACCACAAAAAAAATTTTAATGTAATAAACAATTATTGACAGCTCACCTTTTTTACTGAGAGGTCGTTTACGGACACATACACAGATCTGATGGTTATCAATGGCGTCGGAGGATGTGATTGGACGGTACTCCAAATTGCTACGGTAGTCCTTTATCATAGCAAAAAATTCCCAGTTGGGATCACTGGTGTCAAAGGCGTGTTCGTACTGTTCTTTGATGGCCATGTGAGCAGCGCGTCGGTCATCACGTTTCTGTTTAATCTTCTCCACCTCCTTCACACAGTTGGATTTTCTCCTGCCCACTGAACAGAAAAGACGAAAAACATTTTTAAAACCTTGATCATACTGTATATTTATTTACATAAAAGGCAAAGATAGCAAAAAATTAAAAAGAAATACAATGAAGATAAAAAAGAAGACTGTTCCCAAAGCAATGGGAGAGCAATGATAATTCTCTCAAACATTAAAACTAAGGCGCCTTTCCTATGTTAAGGATAAAAATCCATAATAAATGTTTTCTTCCCCTCTTCCTAGGAATCTAAATTCTTTCTAAAAAAAAAACATTACAAGAATTTTTTTATGTGCCATGGAAATTTAAAAAGATTTTTAAAAATCAATAATATCACTATCCATGTATTGTAATGTCTACAGAGGGAAAAGAGTACATGAAGTGAAAGTACTAGAAGTGTTATATCTAGCCTAGATGGAGTAACGCCGTACTATTGTTGGAAGCTGGGGCAAGAGATTTGCGTGAGTCTGAGCCAGAGGGGGAGGGGTCAGTCTGGCCGTTGTGCTGTGACTGGACAGAAGACTTGGCTCCCACGGCAAAGCTAGGCCTTGATTTGGCAGACGGGACTAGAAGGGGAGGGAAGCAGTAAACATTTTACATCATATAGAAAGAAGTGGTAGTACCGAAGCTTTATCGCGATTTATTTTTAGAAAAACACATCAATCAATCAGATTATGAAAATAAAAGCCATTAACTCAGTGAAGAAGGGCTTCTTAAAGAACTTTATATAATTATATTAAAATAAATATGTTTGATAAAAACTACATTGTGAGATATGTTTTTATACAAATAATAACCATAAGTATGGGAATATAGATTAGACAAAGAAATATGAACAAGGAATATGTGAAATGAAATGAGGAAATTAATGTGAGAACAAAAATTAATTAGTTTGGAAATTCGAATTTCAGAGAATGAGAAATTTGTGTTAGACTGAATATGGCAAGCTATGGCATAGACAGTAAATTTATCAGACATGTCATGCCCTGCAGCAAAGCAGATCTCTCTCACCTTTGGCAGCTGCTCGACTGGCTTCTGTAGGCGTTGCCAAGCCTCTCTGTGGAGTCACCAGTCATGACAAATGTGAAAAAAATGAGTCACACCACTACACATCCAGAATCAAACATTAAAAATTCAAAAGATAAGAATGAAAATAATTTTTATCAAAAGGAGAAAAAAAAACCTAAAAATTTTATAAGCATAATGCTTCACTTTATGAATAAAATATCAAGCATGACAATGGCAGAAAAGGCTACATTTATAATTTATCAATCCTCAAATTTTAAACTAGTTATGAACAAAGCAGTTACTTTCTAAATAAAGCTTTAGAGTTCAAAAACCACTTCCGAACTTTAAAAAACCCTACAATTAAAAACACGAAAGAAAAAAAAATGAAAAAAAGAGGGCCATTTCAATTTCTTTATTTCAAGTAAGCAGATTCTATTTCTATAGAAGACTTGCCAGGGTAAAAAATCAAGCAAAGGAAAAAGTGGAATAAGATTTAAGATCCCAGCACTCAAAAAGTAGGGCATACTTATTATCATATGACTGTGAAATGGGGATCACAAATCATAGAGTCTGTCATCATCACCACACTAATGGCTTTTCTAAAAGTGTTTCAATGACACAAATAGCATGTCTTTCCGTGTTCATCTATAGTAGGACATATTCATGTCCCAGCCAGGATGAACACATCCCGCTGTCTGTACCTTTTCACCCTGTCTACTGGCAATGCTGCGGCGAGCTGGTTTGCGGATTTGCGGTTTACGTTCAGGAATGTTTTCAGCGTTTCCGTTGGCAAAAGAAGTGGAGCTGGCGGTGCTGGGAGGATCCTCGTCTTCCTCCATAGGTTCCTCCTAATGCGGTTAGACACAAGGACAGACAGACAGGTGGACAAGCCAATCACCAATACTGAAGTAGCACTACACCCAATGCAATTATGTAAGCAAATGTTCCCACAGTCTCCCAAGCGGCCACACAGGTTGCAGGGTAAAATAAAAATTCAAATTCTCAACAAAAATATAAATCTAGGAACTAAATCAGAAAAAAAAAGAAAAAAAAAGGTGGAAACCAAAAAGAAAATAATGAAACTCATAATGGCAAACAAATTATAAAGCTATAATAATAAACATACTTCAATTTTCAATTTCCAAAAAGGGTTTTACACAATCAATAATGAGTGAGAATTCATATTATTATTATAATTAAATTAAAAGTCAAAGGAGATTTAACTAAAGAAGAGTATGATCAAAGGGAAAAGAGCAGACCATCAGATCCATGTTGGTGATTATGATAGCTCACAGCCCAAGAGATATAAGACACTTTGAAAAGAGGCTATTTGCATAGCTTTATATTAAATAAAAATAAAAATGAACTTAAAAACTAAGATATATTGAATCAGAATTTACCATATCATATTCAAAATCTACAAACTTATTCTCTTAATGGCAAGGTACACTTGATTCGAAAATTTAGTGAGCTCAGGGAAATGGTTTTACTGTTAAAATTTTTTTTTAAATTGGAAGGGCCTAAAGATTAATGTGAATATCAGAAGAAGACAAAACAAAAGTAAAAGGAACGCTCTCTAAATAGCTTTAGAAAATCCTCTTCAATTTTTTCCTTTTAATCAACAGACCAAACAAAACCAATTCCTGAAAAACCTCTTCAGTTTGCCAACAGGGGAAAGGAACTGTGAGAAGGGAAAGAAAGCTGATAGGTACCATATTTACAATGTGAGGCCGTACCTTCGCCGCTGCAGGCCCACTGGGCGGAATTAGTTTGGGGTTGATGGTAAGAATGGCGTCCATTTCAATCTGAAATTGAAAGAAAAACATAAACATAATTTTTCATCCCAACATTTGCTTTTTTAAAGAAATAATTCTAAAATGTAATTGAAATCTATCACATCATAAAAACTATTTCAAAAATAATGTAAGCTTTTAAATTTTAATTGACACTGACTCACCTCTTTTCCCTTGGTTTCTCCCTTTTCATACCATTCCACAGTGACACTCATTGTCTTCTCGTTGATACCGCTGATGACAGCCGAGTGGATTCGACCTTTCATAAAAAAAACATGACAAGAGCTTTCATAAATATTCATATAAAAATAAGAGGGGATGAGTTTTAAATTTTAATCAGGTTCACGATAAAAATTATTTGTAATCTGTCAGTAGTCTAGGGGTCAAAATCTCTTTTAAAGTAAAAAAAACATTGTGTTGCTGTGTTTTTTCTTTTCATAGACTGGTCTGGATCAACTCTCACTCATATATCTAGATAGTATGAATGTGCTGCTATTGTTCATTTGAAAGTTCTTTTTGACAGGACAAAGTTATTCTCAGAGATCAGGGAAAAAAACACCAAGATATTATTGTCATTCTCAACTTATTGTTGATTGTACAACAGCCTTGTACCACGAGCGAAACATACAGTCTAATACAGAGCAAATTTCAAACTATTTCAAGCTGAGTCCCCAATACTATAGTACAATGAGGAAAAAGGTTTAAAATGAATATGAAAACAAGACACCCATCTATGACAAGAGGGCTAGCCTGAGGATATTTTTTTCAGTTTGTTTACCTGACCACCAAAAAGAATTTCAAAACTAAAACCCATTCTTAACCCAAATGTCTTATAAATTAATATCTACGACTTTTAATTAGACGTCTAAGACCAGTGTAGCTTATAGGGTGTACCAGTCATTCTCAGCATAAAGATAAGCATATGCAAGAATCCGTCTCTCTGGCACCAACTTCGCACTGGAATTTATTACTCATCACCAACTGCATGCATTCATGTCAACAGAAATTCCACCACTTACCGTCAGTTCGTTGAATGTCAATATTGACACCGACCTTCATTGGTATCTGATCTGCCATTTTCACCCCTTTAAGTATTCACCCTAATGAAAACAAAAGGTAAAACCGTAGGTGTCCGCATACACTTCAAGGTTTTGATATCATGTACACAAACAATTAGGTGGTAAGTCAGAAGAGAGCCATTCCAATCAATCAACCTTCCGTTGGTGCGGTGGTGCTGGGCAGTTGTTTTTGACAACAACTTCATATATCGAGTCCAAAACAAGTAGAGTTAGGAATCGACTCTACTTGTTAACCCTTTCACTGCTAAGGCCACCAAAATCCTCAAACCTTGCCTGTTCTTATACCAGATAAATTAGATTTAAGTAATAATCAGGCTTTCGGCATATGTCAGTTCCCTGAAATCTGATTTATCTGGTATAAGAAAACGTACATTTTAAATATTTTGCATATATTTCAGTTGCGCTTGAATCAGACCTCGCAGTGAAAGGGTTAACATAGGAATCAATAAATTTTAATTTACGAAATTATTTTGTCCAACTTTTCAGATGTCATGCATAGGCTAATTTTATCTTATATGTGTTTACTTGTAATCCACGGATTTCATGCATTCGTCTTGCTATCAATATGCAGTTACTGATCGCATGTCTCCAGATAAAAAAGACCATAAAAATACTATGTCCAGTTGTTGTTGTTTTTTTCTCCAATTTTGACAAGATCGTTAGTCTATACATGTCAAAGCTGTTTATCTAAAATCTTGATCACCTTCATCAAAATAAAAATAAAACTGATTTGACGTATCAAAGGCTTTAAAAGCCCATAGCCTGTGTTAAATATGATCGTGGCGCGTGGTGAGATTGTAGAAAAGGATCTATACTATATGTTGGATAAAATTGTGAGATGATAATGTCATACTACTATGATGTATTTAAAACAATTTCCTTTTTTTCTCATAATTATACATACCTGTAGTTTCTTACAGAAAATTACCATAGTTTATGATTCCATAATTTTTTTTCAAGTTTTTAATGATTAACTAACTTTAAAAATATGAATATGTATTTGAGGTAAAATTACAACCCTCGGCAACCAGTTTATGTTTATCAATCGCCTGGGAAAATGGAGGGATAAGATTAACCGCAACGAAAACCTTTTTGTTAGTGTTAGCCTAAGCATTGCATACTCCACGGGACCGTGTTTCAAATACTTTAGACAGGACCAGATGCTTTGGGATTGGTGTATCCAAGTACATGTGGAATCGCCCATCACCATGGTGCGGTCTTTTCAAAGACTACGACGCATGCGCAGTTGCAAATGAACAGGTCTTTATTTTGGTGTTTGAATTTTGTCAGGTCAAATAACCCGTTAATGACTTTGTGTGTAGATTGACGATCAGAAAGAAACAAAGAAATAAAAGATATAGAATTAATTTGATAAAGAAAAGAGACTCGTATGAATATGATCGCTAATGATGCAAACATTAAAATACATTGAAAATGGACGAACCCGTCTACACCTAGTCTAAAGCAAACAAGTGGTTCAAAAGCCGAGAAACTAATCGGGTGGAAATAACGCTCTTTTCAAAACCGTTTAACTTATCTAGGGTCATTTAATCTTTTGTAATAATGGGATGTATAGTCTTGAGCTGTTTTCTTCTGTTGAATTATGAAAATTGATTGCATTGTTGCTTTTTAAAATGCTTATCCCAAAATGGGGGGGGGGGGGGGGGTTGGTTTAAATTAGCTACTAGTTATAACATCCTATCTAGAACTTTTAGAATGAAATCATTGTCCTGCAAAATAATTGCAACGTTTTGACCTGATATAAAATATCGACAAGTAAAGTTCTAATTGTTTGTTTTTTGTTTCAAGAAAAAGGGGAAACACCAATCACGATTTTATAGCGCGTCGGCCTCGTACTGACAAAACTGGATAGAACAAAGACATTTTCAAATGTCTTTAGGATAAAGTCAGAAATGAAATAGTCCGCCCGATTTCGGGTGCAGCGCCAAACGCAGAAAAGTGGAGAGAGTGAGAGAGAGCAGGTTGAGATGCTTCGGATATGTTGGAAAGAAGGCCATAAAAATTAGACAGGCAACCGATGGAAAGAGAAGAAGGGGAGGACCCTAGACGCACAGAGAACACTGTTAAGAACGTATAGCAGTCTGTGTTCGACCCAAAAGAAGTTGAATAAAAAACGATCGAGCTTGACAAAGAAAAAGGAGCTGACCGAGGTCTAGGTCTAGATAGTTTTAGTCTTGGATTAATTTTTTTCGTAATGGAAGGCACCTGTCATTCTGATTGTAACGCGCAGACCTGGTCTTGGACCTTGGATTCTCGGATTAAGAGCGGTCAAACTGAAAGTAAGCGAGGCCTGTAGAGGGTAATGGGCAAGGCCCGCGAGAGACATTGAACAGTCACCTTGTATGTAATTTGGATTGCGGATAACCAAACGGCATCTATGCACGGCTTCTTACTTCTTATGCTGATCGCCAGGCGATGGATGCCATGACAGGTCCTAGGTTTCTACCTTCTATTTTCCTATTTTTCTGCTGTTCTCTGGCTTTGTTTCTTAGTTACTGCGACCGTTTATTGTTCTCTCGATTTTGGGAGGTTTTTTTTATTGCTATCTGCTCTACACTTGACCACCATACAGAACGTCTTACCAAAGAGAAGCGGAACCGACGACAGTAAGTTAGGGTGGCCTATATCTTTTTTTCTAAAGGGAGTGGGGGGGGGGGGGGGGGGGTTAT
>JAUEKZ010031117.1:0-14428 GCA_031471865.1 Melibe leonina | reverse complement strand
AGCACTTAACTTTCAGGAAAGGATTATAGAGCTCTACTGCATTCCATTTTCCTACAAGTTTCTTTAATGAATTAATTGCACACTGCAGATAATGACATGTTTAACAAACTTAACTGCTAAAGAACAACTAAACCATAATAATTCACACTAACAGCTGCCTTAGTTCTAGAACTGAATGATTCTAAATCATTCGTCAAAGAGACATGATGTATGAGTGCCAAGGTCTCTATTTATTCTGAAGCAATCAACCAACAAAACAACTAAATAGACACAAAGCTTACCAATTTCAGTATCTGGAAAGGGTATGTCCTTTGAACAAGTGTATGATGCTTTTAAATCAAAAGGTTCCTTTCTATAAAATGTGAGCATCTTTGAAAATGGTGCAGCATGAAAACGACTAAAGACTTCCAAAGTGCTGCAAAGTAGGAAAATAGAAAAGCATGGCTTAGGGCTTTCATTTATATTGTAAATTATAATTCAAAGATTAATTTTAACCATCAAATTTTTAATATGTTGGTTCTATCATATATTTTGCATATATACAGTTGAGAGCAAAAGTAATGTTATAACTTTCTAACTAAGATTAATCGTACAATTCTAAATAAAAGAATATATTGCAATATATGTAATAAAACCTTAAACTTTCAGCTACAATGTTATGTAATTAGTTTTCGACTGCAGCGAGTATGGTCCAAGAAATTCATGTTTAACAGTCAACACATTAAAAACACATTTTGCAGCAAGATCAAAACGAAGCGTCATCTTCATGTTATGCTCTGACAGTGTAAAGATTGCTTAGGAACGCACCGAAATTCAGTTCAAATGAAGGAAAATAAAAACGTTTTAAAACAAGGACCCAGAGCAGGTTCTGGTATCAAATAAAGATCCAGATTTCTCTCTCTGATCATCTTAAATATTCTAAAGTGGTTTTACAAAGAATGCTTGTTTTATCTTTGGAAGAATGTGCTTAGGCCACTGGTCATATCGAGACAGGTGCCCGTATTCAAACTGTTGTGCAGATTTTTAACATATCAGTTACATCTTGCTACAGACTGAAAAGGAAATATGATCAATGAAAAACAGTAAAAAAAACAAGCGGACTGGCAGACCAAGGATAACTATAGGAATTGAAAATTACCAAATTTTGAACTTACATCTCGCTGAGACATTTTAGACAAAGTGATATGGAGACACGCCTGAGTAGTTGGACGGCGCTTACACAAACAAGGCATGATGGCCTGTAAGCCCGCAACAGACCTAAACCCACCCCTGCCCACAAAGAAGCAAAACTAACATGATGGGCAAATCACCATCAACGGAGGAATGAGCAGCAATGGTGTGCTGTGCGTTTTGCAAACAAACCCTCATTTACAGTGAGCTGACAGGATGGTAATGTGTTTTGCTATCGTCGGAAAAAGAAATGCTTTATACCAGAGACAATAAGAGAGTGTCAAAACTGTGGATACAGGTATGTCAATATTCGGGTTGGCATTATAAGTGAGAATGGACTCCTCTAATCTGTTTCACAAGAAAATTGACTGCGAGACTTACATTAAAGACATTTTTAGAAAATGTAGCTATTACATTTATTAGTCAAGAGGAAGCACAGTGAAGACGTGATCCTTCAACAAAACAACTGCCCCGTCCATAAACTTCGGGTAGGTTACAACAGAACAATGTTGAAGTACTGCCACTGCTTGGCCAGACCTCATTATTGTATTGAAAATGAGTGGGCGATGTTAAGTCGAAAAGTTCGTCACACCACCCAACAATCAGAATATTCCTATGAACGTTTGGAATCACGTTTTGCGGCATGGATGGGTCTTGATTCGACATGCATATAAAACCTTATTTCCAAGATAAGGAAACGTATTGTGGATTGAAATAATGAAATGTTGACCACACCAAATATTAATTCCTTTCCATCGTTCTGCGGCATTCAATTTTTCAACTTTTGCTATTTGAGTGGGTTGAAGTAACGGCTTACTGGGAGCATGTGTGATGTAATTTAAAAATTCATTTTAGTTCTTATTGTAGGAAATATAATTTCCTTTTATACCACATAAAATATTTTAGGATTATTTGTATTTTATTGGGAACTATTTAAAAAAAAAATAATTTAACATTACTTTTGCTCCCGACTGTATATGCTTTTAAGAAATCAGATGACTACACAGACATCGTCTTAACTTAAAAACAAAATGCATTTAAAAAGTATATTACAAATTATGCACATTAGATTTAGATAGCAACATACCTGTCTTCATCAAATTGTCCTTGAGGTTGCCAATAGAGTGTGATTGGATAAGTCTGACAATCAGTAATGCTGAAGTCTCTCACACGGAATGTAGGGGAGAGAATGGCACACTGTAAAAGAAATAAATATTCAGTTCTGTTATAATTATCTTTGCATAGTAAGACAGATGTAAGTAATGTTTCGTTAAAAAAAAATAATCTATAAAGATAGTGATAGCTAAATCCAAGGAAGTCTTCTCTTGCAAACAAAAACAAAAACTAACTCTACCAACATGATGATAATGAAAATTCTTTTCATATCAGTTCAAAATAATTATATTCAGTGATAGTTGGAATAATAACCATAAAAATGATAACACTGACCTACAAGTGGGTCAATGATAGCTTTCAAAAAATTTGCAAATTCACACTTATAGTTAAGGCATTGCACAGCAATGACTTGGGTGCTGGCCGAACTTCCTCTTATTAAACTCCTAACAAGAGATGAATCACTCATCACTCACTTGAATAACACATGTGTGATTTCCAGTTGATATTGAGCTTACACTAAGAAAATAGTTTAATCTTAAGATGTCAAAGCAAGCAAACTAATATCTGCTGCAGAAAGACCACTTTTTTTTTTAACCTGCTATTAATTCTTTTTAACATTTATGTAAGGAGAGGGAATATGCATTGAAAAGCATTAACATGACCTAGAGGGCTACCTGAAGAGCACAACCTCTTGAAACAGCCTCATCAGCATTCAGGGTTGTACTTGGTTCCTTTCCAAACACTTTTTCCACAACCTGCTTAAATGCAGGAACACGAGAAGAGCCACCAACAATTTCCACTGAATGAACATCTGCTGCTTTCAAATCTGTGAAAAACAAGTAGTAAAGAGGAAATTGTATTGAGCTGTTGAAGAACAAACTGGTATCAAACAAACAAAAATGATTTGTTCTTGCCAAATACTGATCATATGCACTATATTACTATCACATATATTTAACGTCTTTAAAATAACCATCAAAAGGCCTCACTTTGGTGTTGTCATGAATTCACTAAACTGACCCCAGAAACTAAAACTAAAGGACAAAATTTCTTAGGCTTAAAAGAAACAAGCTGTTTTGTTTCAACAAAAGAAGGTAACACAGGTCTTGGGAGATCTAACCATCATTTTAGTTTAAAAATTAAGAGATATTAGGTGTGACCAATAAATACCACCATTTAGGCCCCATGCATTAGAACTTGTCATGTTTTTTTTCAAAATATATCTACAAACAACTTACGGGCATTATCCAACACTGCATTTAATGTGCTCTCAATCCTTTCAATTAAAGGTGCAGCAAGTTCCTCAAAACGAGCCCTGGTAAATGAACAAAAATTTATGTTTATGAAAGTCAGTAAAGCAGATTCAATGTCATCAATTCAACGTTTGAGATTTATAGACTAATCGAATACAAGTTTTTCTTTTTCTGTTCAATTACTAACCTAGTCATAGTGCCATGTACATCCTTGTCATCCATGAAGCACTCGATGTTCAAAGGAATAGGCTGAACATTGGCACTCATCAACTTCTTCAGTTTTTCGCATTCATTGTTCAAACGAATGTAGGTTTTAGGTCTGGATTTGCCATCTACCTTGTATTTTTTCTGGAATTCTTCTGCCATTGCATCAACAATGATTTCATCAAAATCTCTACCTCCAAGACCAGGATCAAAAGATGTTGACAACACCTGCATAAAAAATATCAATTAATATATAAAGCATTCCACAAAAAGACTTCTTGAGACAAAAATACACAGTAGAACCAAATTTTACTACCGTAGCGTTATGATGACCAATATATCTCAAAATGGGTGTTTTCTGTGTCCAGATTTTAGATATAATTTCTTATTTATGAGTACCTTCTGTTAGGCAAGATTCAATTGCCGGTAAACATTTTTATTGATGTATCTTATATTGAATATTTCTACAAGGCTGTGTGGTTAAAACTGTTATGAATAAAATTTGTAATTTTCTATTGGCACTTTTAAATAAATGAATACAAAATGTGACTTACAATTCTTTCAACATAATTTTGTTAGAAGTCTTTGAATAAGGGTTACAAAAATAAAACAATAATTACCCATTACCCTTATAATTTTTGGCAAGGAACTTTATATACCATTTACATATCAACTATTACCTTAAGTTTTCCTTTATGAAAAGCACAAGCAGAAACTTGCAAAGAAGTGTAACCAAAATCAACAAAGACAACAATCCTTGGCTTTTCAGTTTCAGCTGGCAAATCTGATTTGTAGATGCCATATGCAAGGGCAACTACAGAGGAAATAAATGTTTTGAATTGAGTACAAAGTACAAAAGAGTTTATAAGGATGCTTGCCAACCAATTTAACAATAATATTTGCATATAAGCATGTCCGCACCCCCGCATACACTTTACAACAAATCAGCAACAATTAGACTATATATGTCAAAGAAGAGTGTATAATCATATACAAAATAATGATAAAAATGAATGACCTGAGATGTTGTCAAGTATTTATCATAAAATATTGATTAAAAAGAATGCATTGCTAATACCACAAAAAAAATAAATGGATGACAGAATTTTTTGTGTGGATTTCAGCATCATTTAACTAGCAAAAATGGGTCCATGAAATGACAGATTCCGCAGGACACAATCTCAATCTCTAGAGAGAGAGAGAGAGAGAGAGAGAGTCACTATTTTTAAATATTACTTATGAAGTCGTTTTTCGACTGATATGAATGAAACTTTGCACCCAACCAGAGAAAGGGTTATATCTTATTCGTGTCGGCGGACTTTCTCGTATGTCACTTTGTTCTGGTCAAAAACCCTTAGTTTTTAATTTATTGAGAGATTTAATTAAAACTAAGGGGTGCCAGATCATTTCCGCAAAACTGGAAAATAATAAACCTTTTCTCTTTTTAAAACCTAAATTTCATCGTAATCGCTAGATAAATCTCTCCGTAAATTACAAAAATATTGTTAACACTCTTGTCATATTAGATCGACTTAGAGGCGGCCATGACGTAAATCGCGTCATGCAATTTGTTGTGGAAATGTCCCGTAAATAGGAGTTGCATAACTTTTTTATTTCTTGATGGATATTCAAAATTCAAAATGCAATTTAATCAAAAGAAAAGAAAAAAAACAGTAAGTCCTTTAGAGCCTCAAGGGCCCGGAGCTTATCCCAGTTTATGTAGCATGAAGCGGACAAATGACAATGGTTGGCACCCTCTGGATAGGACGCTGGTCTATCGCAGATTACTTTCCCCAACCCAAATTGTGGATTGGTAAAACTTAAAAAAAAGATTCTTTGTTGGCATTGCTACATTAACATTTCATTCTCTTTCTATTCATTATTCAAAAGAGATATTCAAAAACTTACCAGCTGTTGTGTCATTCAAAATTCTGAGACAGTTGAGACCAGATAACTGACAAGAGTCAAACAAAGCCCGTCTTTCCACATCAGTATAAAATGCAGGAACCTATTGACAATTTGAACCAAAAAAATATTTCAACAAAAATAGGTCCCATACTTGATTACTTCCAATATATCTCTCTACATTTCGACAAGAAACTATGTAACATGCCACCTTAATAAAACTGGCAATAATCTGATCCTCCCACATACACAAATCAACTACCTGTATGATCCTTTAAGCAAGCCAACTAGTTATACTTGAATATAATACCTGTTAATAAAGGAAGGCCCTTGAAAGCCTTCTTTGTCTCTCAGACAGGAGAGGTTAATGAACAAAATAAAAGACCATGAAATGTTGCTCAGTTGCTTTAGATCTTCTTTTATAGGTTATTCAGCAGCTGAGTTATGCCATGAAAAAATGATTATTTTGTTAAAGGTAAAAATGTCCAACTCACAGAGATAACGACATCAACAACTTTTTGTTGAAGATTGGATTCAGCCACAAACTTGAGCTTGTTTAGGAGCATTCCAGTCAACTGAGATGGGCTGAAATCTTGCTCACTTCCCATGTAAGACAGCTGTAAAGAGGAAGTAAAAGCATCCCATTTATCCAGAGAAAGGTAGAAGACTTTTTTAAATGTATTATGCACTTATTTCACAGGAAACTTTTTAATAATGTACTTCAAGGCACCAATTAAAAAAAATAGTATGATTAAAAGAAAGATCATAGAATTACCAAAAATGCAATTAACAAAAGGGTCTTTTTATTCTAACAAACAAAAAAAAGAGACACTAAAATTTCTGTTGCCAGAGAAGTACTACAGTATGGATCATTATCACATACTAAGTCCCCATCTAATTTAAAGGAATGAAAAGCGGTTAAGAAAATTGGTTTAAAACTGAGTCAACTATCTGTCATAATTGATTCTTAAGAGCCATATGACTGCCTTAAGACCAATCATACCTCAAATGTCCCATTTAAAATAACATTCAAGTGACAAGATTTTTAACTTTTCAAACAGATACCTAACAGTACCCCAACAATTCACCCTTCCAGCACTCGTATTCAAAATATTGATCTCAGATTAATGATAATTAGTATGTGGATCTATTTTCTATTGACTGGGTCATCCACATTATAAGGTAAAGTAAGATGCTTCCTCAATCCTTCATTCAGGACTTTGAAGAAAAGAATAAATAAATCTTTTTAGACATTTTTCCAATAGGCAAAAAAAATACATATGAAAAGTAAAACTTACTTTAAATACAACATTGCCATTGCTATCTTGAGACACGTTGTTGGGTCTAAAATTTCTATGAAGCTCCTTTTGAATCATAGGATCATTAAATTTTCTCCCAAGAGCTCTTTTGAACCCACAAACTGTATTCTTGAAGTTAGTGACAGCTTGCTGCTTTGCGGACAATCCAATGGCTCGGCTCTTTTCTCCCATGGACACATAGGATCTGCAATTTAATTAAATGTAAAAGATTCAAGATTTCTGGTACCAGTATAAATTATTTCTAGTTAAGGAGACATGTTAGATTTATAGTGATTATATATTAATTTTTAGACAAAAGCGGAATATTCCGATATATAAAGATCCAAAGAAATCATTTTTAATGAGTTGTAATCTAATCTGCTTACGAAGTACATCTGTCACTGTATTCATTAGCAACGGTCTCAATTCCTCCAGCACGAGCAACAGCAATATAGCTGGAAAAGGTGCCGAGGTCGATTCCAACCACAGACATGGTGGCTTAATTGCAGAAATCAGTCCTGTAAATAGATAGAATAATCATAAATTTATCAAACTTTCAAAGCTTTATTAGATTTTCTATTGGCGGGTCGAGTTTCTTTGAAAAACAATTGACATTACAACACAAAATCCAGGATTACAAAAATACTGAGGTATATGCCTAAATCCCATTATTACATAAATGAAAGCAACTTTAAGGTTAGCTTAAAATATCCATTTAGAACAAAAACTATTAGCAAAAAGAATATAAAAGAAATATATACATTAGATTAATATCAAGGACAGTTTTTGTTATGCTTAATAAACTAATGTTGAGGTATTTAATCAAGAATGTCTAGTTTTATAAATATTTTAAATATAAAGCACTCCTACATCACAATAGTATCTTTCTTCCCAACCAAACATTTCTGACAAGTAAAATGACCCCTCTCTTCAAGTTTCTAAGTTCAAACTGTAAATTCAGTGGCAAACTGTTTACACTTGAGGTTTACACAACTCAATAACTTGTTCAAGTGCTTAATGTTGATACAATATTACCCAAAATCGCTCCTATTTTGCAAACACTCCATGATAAAAAAATGTTTCTGAGTTTCTAACCTGAATAGGTTGATCCCCTATAAGTGGTGAAAATTCTAAAAAAGAATATCTGGAACCACTCTGAAAGGGATCTTGCTGAACATTGGTAATGACAGTCCTCATTTTTAAAAGACATCTAGACTACATCTAATAGTAATTTTCAACTTTCAAAATAGAATATGTATTTCCAAAATTATTATTGACCCCTAAACAATATTTTACAAATTGGTTTTCAGCGTCAAAACCTGTTATAAATGAAATATGTTTTAAAAGCAAGACTAGACGTCTAGATCTAGAGATCTCTATTCTAATGTGGACCTCAAAAGACCACAATGATGAAGATTTTCCAAAAAAGACCTTTTCAAAGTTCATTTCTCTAGCTAGAATGTATCTAAAGCAAAGACTATTGACAATGTAGTCAGTATAAGCCTTGGGAATCTTGGGAGTAAAGCAGGCTGAAGAGACAAACTTGAAGGAAAAATGAAACCGAAAAGAGGTGCCAAGGTCTATCTCTATATATGGATGGAACAAGATAGACCTGTCTATATGGAATATAGAAAATGGATCTAGGTCTAGACCCTGATAATCTTTCCTACCATTGGCAATGGTAAACATATCTGTAGAGGACAGTCTAATGACCAACCCAATGACTGATCAACATTGTCCTTGATATTTGATCATCTTCCACTTTTTGTGTGTCTCCACTCCCATTTCTGGGGCTTGATTTGAACATAAATGGATTTTCAGAAACATTTCATAGACATTGTCAGGGGGGAAATGCCATATAATAAATCAATATCTAACGGTGAGAAATATTAAAACGTCTTGTCACAAAATAAAAACAATTTCTAGATAGAAGTGCACCACCACCGCCCCATGGCTCTCACAAAACGGTTGGGATTGTCTCTCAAGAGATAAAATGGTCGAATGATAGGTGCTTACCTTCAGAATTTCAACACAAAGAGCCTTCTATGACCAATGAATACGATTAATTCTCTCAGAAAGAATGAAAGAGGAATTAAATTACTTCCAATACACTGAGACTTCGGCAAATGACAAAAATATCACGGCGAGACGGCGAGTGACTGAACCGGACGAGGATGGGATTGAAATTTCTAGAACACACGTGAAATAGGACTAAATTATAAGTGAAGTCGCAAATGTCCAGGTTTGCTGTGTTGAATAGAGCCAAATAATTGTGTGGATAACTTTTTTTCTTCTAAGTATCGAAAATGGCTCATCAATAAATTCGATTCTATCAACTTTATTCATCCCCCATAGTGCAATTTCGTTGTAAATGAAGAACATTTCACAAAGGGGTGGGGGGGGGGGGGGCAGGGGTTAGAGAGAATAGACCATGTAATTATCATAAAAGTTTGGCTGAGAACATCTAGGGCCTGGCTGAAAGACTGCATAAATATCAGTGGACTGAAAGAAATGTCCTATTATGATCATTGAGTGGAGTTTGAACGAGCGACAAACTTGATAATTAGAGGGAAAAGAAAAAGAGGAGCGGATGGCTGAGTAGTTAGCTCACAGTCTCATGCTGTCGGCCAGCCGATGGGTGGCGAGTTTGACCCCGCCCAGGCCAATTTTACGTTTCTATGTTTTTTTCCATTTTTCTTCTGTCTTTGGCTTTTTCTCGTTTCTACACTACATAATCATTTCACGTTTGACTCAGTTTTTGTGATTTCCAGTGATTGCTCCCCACCTTACTATTATTACTTTACGGAAAACAAAGAGAAGGCAGGCATTTTCCTTGTTTAATACTGGCAGTTAGCGGTCCACATGAACCCCTGACTTGGTATGATCATCACACTCGACACGACAGCCTGTGCAAGACAGTATTATCTACAGGGTACGGTTGAAGGCCAGGAGGCGCGGTGGCCTAACTGGTAGCGACGCAGCACAGAACCAGGGGGCTCCGGGTTCGATTTATACCAGGGGCACTTCAATTATTCCTTGGGCAAGAAAATTTACTCCAATTGCCTCACCACACCCAGGTGTAAAATGGGTACCAATTCACAATTTGGGTTGGGGAAAGTAGTCTGTGATACACCAACGTCCTATCTAGAGGATGACAACCATTGTAATTTGTCCGCTTGACTCTACAAAAACCGGGATAAGCTCCGGGTCCATGGGCCATAAGGCTCTAAAAGACTTACTGTTGAAGGCCAACGTAAAAGAGGGCGCCAAAGAAAGATGTGGCTGGACAACGTGAAGGAATGGACGGAGCCGTCGCTTCATGAGCTGCTGCAGAAAGTCAATGACAGGAGGGTATGGAGGAAGACAATGACCACTGCTTCACGCAAGTCTCCGCGTGAGTAAATCAGGTTTCTAATTTGGTTTGTGTAGATTCGTCTCGGTTGACGAAGGACCAAAAATCAAGAATATCTTACGTTGTTATTTTACTTGGCTTACGAGCATAGTCTTAATTTTAAGCAAAAATGCAGAGGCGCCTGACAAGCTACTCGTCTTTCTTCGCGTTTCACAGTATCAACTTAAAAGTCAAAAGCTAGAGACCCAGCACCGTTTGGCACTTTTACAAAAAGGCAATCTGGTAAACACCACCACCGCCATCACCGCTAACATCGCAACGCCTTCTGATCGGACCGGTGCTTATTTTTTATCTGATCCTTTCCCCAAAAACTTCTTGAATGTTCAAGCCTAATACGTAAAGGGCGGGATCAACATAAATTTTAGAAACAACCCCCAGCGGTTCGAAAATAACTGTTTGACAAATATGCACGTTCCACGCACATGATTTCATGGTCATTAAAATGAAAATAAATGCCTAGGTACCCCGCCCCTCTCTCCCGCCCCCAACACTTTCGCATCTTTTCTCTTTTGCCACATACTCAAAGGATACTAGTGTGTCATATTGCTCTTTTGTTCTTTGAAAATATTTTTTGTATAATAAGAATTGTCATTCTTTGTTTGATTGAATTGTAATGTTATAACCAAGATAAACGATCGCTAGGCGTACGACAACGTCGACTTGCAGATTCAGATACATTAGACTATCAAGTTGAAAGGAGTGAATGATGACATCACTCCCCATACGGGCAGAATTTAATTTAGATAATATTCTTTTTTTTCAAACGAGTTTATCCCCTTAAAACTGATAATAGTTATTTTAGATTGAAATTCAACTCACAGCATTCGAATAAATTTTAGGTAATAGTCATGAATTTGTAATAAATGTTATATCTGCGGACTCACGGCGCGTTCTTTGAAAATTATGGCTAGACATCCGGGGATGGTACACGATGTTTACAGGAAAGAAATTATATTTCACATCGAAATTAATGGATTGTGAAAAAAACATTACCTTGATACTACACAGTCCTCTAAACCCTGGCTAGTGGATTTTTAAAAATATGGAGGTTCGTCATTATTCAGAAGGCATTGAGGTAAGTTATTGAACTGAAAGGGTCATTGAAACAAGAATCAACTTGTTTACGGTTGTTAGGACCTTTGAATCCATTTAAACAGACGTTTTCTTCCTGATAGAAACTGATTTCACAGATCTTGACTTGCCAATATATTTTGATATGATATAGATCTATTTTGCCTTATTCTATTAATAAAACTGGAACTAAATCTCATCCAAGAACGAGGGTCCAAGGCAAAATCTAGTTAGTCTAGCAATCTAACTAGATCAGCCCAAAGACCTGATTGTGTGTTTGGAGCAAGTTACCCCTTCTCCATTGAATTGAAATGACTCTTGATGTAAGAAACTTTTTTAAACACTTCTATAGCTAATACATGTATTTTTTTATTTGTATAGAGTTTTGATTTTTTGTCAAATTGGGTTTCAAATACTAGAAATATAAGACTTTTAAAAGCCTTTTTATTGTTGGTGCCACGCCCCATTTTGGTTGTTTAGAGGAGGGATTTTGACTGAAATCTTGATGAAAACTCTGCAGATCCACAGACCATGTAAAATATCATGAATCTTCTTGAAGCTATAAGATATTGTAATTAGAAAAAGATCAATCTATTTAGATAAGACATTACATAGCCGGCCTTATTTTTTGGAAAGGTCTGGAAAATAATTTGAGAACTTATTCTAACTAATTTTCCCAAAGTAGGCTCTCTCTCTCTCCTTATTGGTTGTTCAGTATACACGACACAGTGCCTGTGCTCATTGTTCATGAGTGTCCATGTTTGTTGGTTGACGGTGTGGTCTGTTAGTGTTAGGCGCTATGCGTCAATTCCTAAACGCGTTATGTGTTGGGGTAAGGCATGTGGGGCATTGTGGTTATGTGGGAGTATGTTGAGCCTTCTTGGAATAAGATTAATGGGGGGGGGGGGGGGGGTCATGTGAGCCTGTGGAACATTTTTTAGCATGGGTGCCAGTGGTCAGTCTATGTGTATACCATTCAGTTATTCTGACTGGTAAACTTTTGCCAATCAGGAAAATTTCCTTTTTGTTTTGCTTAAAATAAAAAAAAGCATAGTGTAAAACACTGCTTAAAAGATGGTGGCAAACCTTGTCATTTGTCCGCTCAACGCTACAGAAACCGGGATAAGCTCCGGCTCCATGGGCCATTAGGTTCTGGACTCATTACATCTGATGCTTGACTCCATGCAACAAATTATTTAATGTTTTTTTGTCATTTTTTTTTTACATTTGACTTTTTTGTAGGATTATCAAGTCCTGAATATGCTTGGGAAAGGAGGCTTTGCTTGTGTTTATCGTGCCCGCTCCATTAAAACAGGTCTTGAGGTAGCAGTTAAAATGGTATGTGGATTTTTATTATTGGACTTCACAGTCAAATTTTCATTAAAATCTTTGTTGTGATGTTCAGTTTAAAAGTTTGATGAATTTATTACCAGAGCATTAAAAATATATTTTATCTATCCAACACAATTTAGAATGTTAAGTTTTTTTACGGATACATACTCTTCAAAGGAAATAATAGATGTGTGGTAAAACTATTTAAAAGGTTGATTGTTTTATTACAAAATGTATTCCATTAACTCTTTGATTTTTTGTTTCATTATTCTTTTTTCTTTTAGATCGATAAAAAGTTGATGAAAGCCACAAAGATGAGTGCAAGAGTTAAAAAAGAGGTTGAGATACATTCTCGCTTGAAACATCCTTCAGTGTTGGAGGTAAGGTTTGGAATCAAGAGGACTGGGTTTTTTTCCTACTTTTTCCTTTTTCTGCTTCCCTTATTTCATTTTTAGGGTCTTTTGATTATTAATTTTCATTAAATTTCAGATTTTTCTTGGGTCAAAGGTAGTTTCAGTTTGTAAGATTATAATGACAATGAGAGTAATGTTATTTAAAGGTTTTTCAAAGGATTTTACAAGGTTTGTCTATCCTGTGTATTTGTAAGTTCTGTCTCAAAGTTATTTATTTGCAATGCTAAGGTTTTTTTCTTTCTCAAACGAATATCAGATACACATCAGAAGCTTCAAGATTTGCCTTTTCTTATACCAGATTAAGATTTCAGTGCAGTGACATATATGCCAAAATTGTGATATTGGATATTTCAATTCACTGAAATCTGATTTATGTGGTATAAGAACACACAAAGATTCTGTATTTTTGTATTAATTCAGACTCTGCTGTGAAAGGGTTAAAAGTATTATCCTATTATCTATTTGTCTTGACTATGTTGTTTCGGGTGCATGTTCCTCACTCTTCAGAAGGTAGTTATAAACCCTTTCACAGTGAGGTCTGATTCTAACCCAACTGATGTATGCATAATCATGAAAATGTATGTGTTCTTATTCTAGATAAATCTGATTTCAGTATTAGATAAGCACACGACTTATCTTGACAATTTTGGTGTCCTTAGCATTGAAAGGGTTAATGTTTATAGCCAGCTTGGGTAATGGATTGTCAAGTGGAAAGGCTTGCAGCCTCTTGTTCGCAGTCATGCTGTAAGTCCCAGTTTTGAATCCTGTCATTTTTCTGCCTTCTATAGCTTTGTATCGTACCTGCACTGCATATTATTCCAAGTCTGACCCATTTCAAAAGATTACCAGTGCTTACTCCTCAGCTGAATATTATTGCTTTTTCACTCTTATGTGAGTAGGTGATTTATTGATGACTTAAAATTTTTATTCTTGATCGTTTCATTTACAGCTTTACAATTTCTTTGAAGACTCCAACTATGTCTACCTTGTGCTTGAAATTTGTCACAATGGAGAGTTACAGCGCTACCTGCATTCTCATAATAGATGCCTCTCAGAAGATGAGGCAAGACGTTTGATGCATCAGATTGTGGATGGGATACTTTACCTTCACTCTCATGGAATAGTGCATCGTGATCTCACCTTATCAAATTTACTTTTAACAAGAGATATGAATGTGGTGAGAAATTTTAGTTGTGTGTGATCTTTGAAAAGGCATATAACAGACCTGCCACTTATACCGAATAAATCAGTATT
>JAUEKZ010031005.1:17500-28871 GCA_031471865.1 Melibe leonina | reverse complement strand
TCTTTCTCCAACTCACCCCCCCCCCCCCCATCTCTTAAACACAGACACACGAAAGCATACATCACCTTCTCTCTCTCTCTCTCTCTCTCTCTCTCTCTCTCTTAAAATAGAGACACACAAACGCATACATCATCTTCCCCAATCTCTCTCTCTGTCTGCCTCTCCAACCCCCTACTCTAGTCCCTTTCTCTTGACACAGGTAAACAAGCCAACTGGCTGCCATGCGATGATGTACCAGCTAGTAAACAGCATCGTAGAGGAGTGTCACAAGACACGGAAAGTCACGAAGAAGTAAGGAGGTTAACCCTCTCACAGCAAGGTCTATGAAATATGCAAAATCTTGAAAAAGTACGTGTTCTTATACCGTAATAGTATATCAGATAAATCAGATTTCAGTGAACTCACATATGCCAAAAGCCTCAAATTCAGTTATGTCACATCACTGAAATCTGATTTATCTGGTATAACAACCGGCAAATCTTGAAGATTTTGGTAGCCTTAGCAGTGAAAAGGTTAATACACACTGTGTATTGTTTCTCTCCGTGTGTGTCTGTGTGTGTTGTTGTTATTTCGTCTATAAATTGAGAATTGTTGTAATAGTTATAATCATCATGTTTACAACACTTTTAAATGAGACACACTTGAATGATAATTAAGTTGTACTAAAAATCTACTAACACATAGACTTGTCAAAGGCAGGTGCCCACATTATTAACAGCATTACCGACCAACAAATCGCGCGATTGATCTGATATCGTTCTGCTTAAAAATTAAAATGTTGGAGAAAGGGGTTTCATTATCATTTTTCCTCTAAAAAAATACATTCTCAATTTTAAAGTTAAAGGTAGGGGGTAGGTTCTAAAGCTATGAGTTGGTTTAAAAGAAGGGGGTTATTTGAGTGTAAACCAAAAATATTAATAATAATAACAGGACAATAATTATTACTCATGCAAGAAATAGGGCAAGCTTCACTTCTAACCCGGACCCTAAAACAAAATACCTAACACGCACAGTCGGAGTGGGGGAGAGAGAACGAGAGAGAGAGAGAGTTAGGATGGTGAAAAATTAGAGAAAAAAAACGGGAAAAATCTGTAACCGGCTCTACGCCCGAGTGAGCAACAGGCACAATAACACAATACAAGAGGGGGGGGGGGTGATCGTTGTTATTCATACAGAAGTCTTTACACTGCTACGACACTTGCCATTCACACACAAATACCTTGAAGGTCATTCATCTATTGCGCCGGAAATAAAATGACAGCCCTCGGGCCCTAAGAGTCTATCTAGTATCTGGGGCCTAGCTTCAGGGAGCTCAGCAAGTTTTGGATGGAGGGCGCAATTGAAAGAAAACATTAAAAACTGGCGTCTATAATTAATGCAAATTACTGGCATTTAAACAATTTCAGATTGTATTCTCAATTTTTATATCATGACGTTGTTTGTTTAGGTTATTTGTTTCACTTTTAATTCATTAGAAAGGTTTCAGTATCTAGTTGTTATTTAGGGACAAAAAAAAAGAAAATATTCCCACGCGTCTTAGGCCCAGCGACCAAGCATCTTGTGTCATGTCTTATTATTTGCGGGGTCTGATTCTAACCAAACAGAGTATGCAAAATCTTTGCAATCACCGTGTTCTTAAACCAGGTAAATAAGATTTCAGTGAACTGACATAGCTATGCCAAAATCTTCTTTATGCGGTTCAAGATCAGGCAATTCTTGAAGATTTTGCATATGCTGTTAGTTGTTTCAGAAATAAGCTAAGCATCAAAAAGGTTAATGCAAATTTTCTTTTCTTTTTCCCACCAAACAAGATGACAGAAGAGAGACATAGAGAGAGAGAGAGAGAGAGAGAGAGAGAGAGAGAGAGAGAGAGAGAGAGAGAGAGAGAGAGAGAGAGAGAGAAAGAGAGAAAGAGAGAGAGAGAGAGAAGGGAGGGTCATGCAGACAGACAAATATAAAGGGTTGACATGACAATAATCAATGGCATAATTGTGTGGTGCGCAGGTCGAAATGCGGCGATAGCCCTTTGATAAGGAGCTCCCAATTAGCCCCGTCCTGCCGGCACCAAGCCGACTGCCGATGGCATGGCTATCTCCCAACCGTCCATCAACCTGCACAACACCCACCGGATACTTGCACACTACATACACCGCATATCTGCACTGTCTGCTTAATTAAGGATAATAATTATTATTGTTATTATTATCATTATCATTATTTTAGATAAATTCATTATTACTACTATCATTATAAATGTTACAATCGTCAGTATTGTTAAAGGTGACGGGGTTCCTATCATGTTATTGTTAAGAACTGCAGCCCTATTCACAACATTAGCGCAAAACTAGAGATGAATAAAGTATGTAAAGTATATTTTTGTTTGTTGATAGTTTTAAATCCAATAGGACACACCATATAATCAGCGCCCAGGGGTAAGTAAAACGAACAACGGCAAGAAAGGGACCCTGGCCTTTCAGGCACGTTTTACGGGGAGAAATTATAAATGACACAAACAGCGTGCGTTTATCCAGCACGCGCCGGTGTCTACATGGGGTAGATACAGATTGCAGTCGGCACAATTATAATCCCTTGCAGCAGAGTCTGCTATGGACCCTTCCCCAGTTCAGTGTTCCCGCAGCTCGCTGTTAGCTCCGTGGAGGTAAATAACTAAATAACTAAATATAGCCTTGTCGGATAAACCATGACCCATAATGTCTGCCTGCCTCATCATAGAAAATACATACTGACTTCACAGAGAACCCACGAACAAATAATCCACTGTTTTACATTAACTCGGGTATAAGCAAAAAAAAAACAACCATTGTTGTTGTTTTGATTTTGGTTTTAGTGGTCTCGCTGTTGCTGCGGTTGTTTTGTTTATCTAATTGCTTGGTTGTTTTGTTAGTTGTTTTTTTCCGCTGTTTTTTTTTTGGCGTTTTTATCTTTGGTTTCTGGGGGTTTTGTCCGCGAAGCGCATAGCCAAGCAGATTGGCCTACTGTCTTGTGTTGGCGACCAGGCGATGGATGCCGTGGCAGGTCCCCGGTTCAAATGAGCCTCTGGTCACTTTTCTACTTTCATCTTTTCTGCTTTCTATTCATATGGAGCTTCGTATCTCTTGCCTATAATTCTAGTAATCTAAATCTGGTGGGTTCCTGTTTTTGGTTTGCATGTATTTTTTTTTTAATATTTTTTTTGTCTTTTTTTTATGGGGCAGGAGAGGGGTTAAACAGCAGTCAAAATCGCACCAAAGGCAGAAAAAAAAGAGGCAAATTATATCTCCATTTATATTTGGTTTAACCCATTCTGAATATATTATTGAAAAAAAAATAGAGGGCCATATGCGTTACCTCTTTTATCAGCTTATCAGTGGCACAAACACAAATAAAAGTGTTACAACAAACAAAACAAAAACAGAACAATTTGACGTCTAATACACGATACAAAATACTCCATCACGAGATCAAGGTTGTTGAGCAATTTGCCAAAATGAGGAGTTGATAGGAGCAGAGCATAACATCAATAAAGGCACGAGATTGAAATGAAAGGAAAAAAAAGAGTTAAATATTATGGAAGGATCTACGAGGGCTATTTTGATCTTAAGACAGGTTGATTCCAAACCCATCTCCACTATTGTTCTTCTTACACCGGAAGTCAGAGTTCGTTTGCTAAAGCATCCAGCAGCCTTTTGACAATGGCAGAGGATCACGGCAGCGGCACTTCCCAATGTCACAGGATCAGTGCACCGGATCACCTTGACCTGCTGCCTCTCAGATGAAGACCACAATGATTTTACCTCTAAACATCTTCAAAGGAAGTTATCCTGACATTCTTCACAATATGTCAGGACGAAACCGCAGGCAGTGCGTAATGTTATTCCGGACGAATATCTGTCCTGTACAGTTCCTATATAAAATAATGATTCCAACAATCTGCACTTTTACATAGTTTGAAAATCGGCCTATCTAACCCTTTTATATGACGTGCTTGCTGGGCTTACCGGCGGGTCGCATACTATGTTTCGGGATGTGACTAAAGAGAAGAAAGCAATAAACCGAAATAAAAATAACTCGAATTAAATTCAAAACATAAAAAAATTGAGAGATTTGACACTTTCTTTTAATTTTCTTTTTTCAAAACGGTTCCATCCCTAATAGAGCTATTCAATCAATCTTACGAAAAGCTAGGGTATCCGTTATTACAGTAATGTGTAGAATATTACAATGTATTATATTTTTGCCGTTCAATTTAGCAAATCAACAGCACACCTGAGAGACTCGACGCTTACCTTCAGCCAGGACTAGGTAACCAGATGGTTGTCATTTTTGTCATAAGTACGCAGCAAACGTAGTATTAAGTGATGACGAAGGGAAAACTATGTTTACAAAAGGACAATTTGTAGGAAAATAAATAAGCGCGTAATCGACGTTTTCATTGATTATTATCATCATTTTGTTTGCTGCTGCTAATTTTGTAGAGAGCTGTATATAATGAAAAGAAAAACATGTCTAGTTGCAGGGTAGGATAACATTTTACAGCAGTATTGCTATATTATCCTACCACGAAGACCGCTGTCAGACCACACTAGCAAACAGTTTACGCAGCAATAAATACGACACAGAAGTAACATATTATACATGAAAAAGACGAAATTTTCCTTGGCGAGAGAAAATTTTCCACCTATTTGAGGTCGATGTTTACCTGAAGGCAGTGTAATGATATTCTAAACGAAAAGTTACATCCAAAACGAAGAGAGAGAGAGAGAGAGAGAGAGAGAGAGAGAGAGAGAGAGAGAGAGAGAGAGAGAGAGAGAGAGAGAGAGAGAGAGCGAGTTACAGAAGAGAGAAATTGCAGTGAAAACATGAAAAAATAGATATATGTTTACGTGTATGTATGTGTGTGGGGGGAGGGGAGAGGTGATGCTTATAGGTAAGAGAGGTAGGAAAAATAGCAGAGATTAACTACTGTTGGCACAAGTGGCACACATCGCCTGGATATCAAGACATTTTTCTGTACCGTTTTCGTAATAATTCCTGGAGGATTGAAAAATAAATAGATTTTGTTAATTCTGAAATAAAAAGTCTAATGTCATTGAAATTTCAAGCATAAATCACACAGTGTGCCAAGTCAATGAGAGTATTTTTATTTTGGTTCCTTACATGAATATTTCCATTTTATGTATCATTTTGCCGTTTTACAACGTGCCTTTGAAATATTCATTCTGTATAAATATATTATCTTTTTTTTTTATCATTAAATTTACGGGAAGATAACCTTCGATACACAAAAGGATGCTTTGAATCTTGTCATTATACGCAATCATGCATTAGACATGCAAACACACACACTTAACAAGCACATAATATATATATATATATATACGCGGATTAATAATAGTCCTCTTAATTAAAAACACATAAACAACATTACAAAACGTGTTCTGTTACCAGCCTGTATCGGTGCCAAGTCGGTCTAAACCCCAGTTTTTTTCTATCAATTCTCAGTGTTGAAAGTAGTGCCCTTCATTCTTTACAGTGATGTCAACGCAAAAAGACCAAAAAGGAGACCAATAGCCCGATTTATAGAGACAAATAAGAAAATCAAAAGAACTAAATAAGAGGTAAAGAAGAGAAAATGTAATTTAAAAAAGGAGGAATGCCTCCTTTTGGAGGAAAATTGACATCACTGTCTTTATTGAAACTATACCAGGGTGACTGACACATGACATAATATAAGTAAAGGTTAATAAAAAAAATTTACAGAAAAAAAGAGCTAGAGTTGGATATATACAGGTCGCGTTAGGAGGTTTTGGAAACAATAATGAATCGTTCACTAGAAATGCTTTGTTGTCACTGTAACGTGGCGTCTTAAAATAAGGGCCAGGGAATCGTTTTTATTGCTTTGGGAGTTTTGTTGTTGGTTTATTGTTTGTTTTGTCTTATTATTGGGGGGGGGGGGGGGGGCTTTTTATTTTGTTGATTTTATTTTTAGGTGTTATTGTTGTTGCTGTATTTTTTTTATTAATTTTTAATATACAAAAAAGAAAGTGAGAGAGAGAAAACAACCTGCCGCTCCATGCCAGTAATGAAATCCCCCAGTACACCCTATGCTTACAGCAAATACTCACATTTCTTGCAGGTTGGATGTCTGTTTTCCGTGATTGACGTCACAATGGCTGCTATATATATATATGTGCGTGTGTGTGCTCACGCGTGTATGTGTGTGTGTATGTGTGCGTGTACGTATGTGTGTGTTTGTGCGTGCGTGTGTATACGTGCATATGTGTGTGTATGTGTGTGTAATTAGAGCAGTTGCTACAAGCAGAAGGTGTCGTGAAAAACAACAACCCAGTAAATTAATAAATCGCGATTACACGCATACAATTTTTTCTAATGATATCATATTATAAACATAATTGTCTAAAAACGACACCTACTAAAGCATACAAGATCGTTTAAACCATACCATAATAAATTGTACCACTCTTCACACCAACCCCTCTCTATTCCTCCACGCCCCCCCCCCCTCCCACCCCGAAACTCATTCTTTCTCTCCCTCTCTCTCAGCCCCCTATACCCCCCCCCCACCCCCTGACACACACACAAAATACACTCCCTCTCCCCTTCCACCCTCCCTCTCTCTCTCTCTCGCACACACACACAATAAAGGATCCCACAAATGCGACAAGAGACTGGATTAACTCAGCTGCTGCCTAAAACGAACCCTCTGATTGCACCTCATCGACAACTTATTTATTGGAAAACAGACAAAAGGGCAAGGGGGGGGGGGGCGAGCGAGCAGCATATCCAATATTATCATTCAACCACCACAGCAAAGATGTCCCCTAGAACATTCGATACACATACATACACATCGCTTTCAGTAAGAAAAAAAATAGGTCGGTCGGCTAACCCACCCTCTCCATAGCTGTAACAGAGGAAGTTTATATTGAAGGGGAAAACGAAGTGGACAAAGAATACAATCATGGTGGTTTTTATGTTGTTGATCATGATGATGATAACGATGAAGATGATGATGACGGACACGACCACGACGATGATGAGGATGACGGACGACGATAATGATCATGATAAAAAAAACAAACGGCGACAAAAGACAATAAGACGCATGTGATGTCGAGACCAAAAAAAAGGACGCGGTTTGATCCCCCACAGAAGATAATTAGTAACTACTATCTTCAGACTCCTCCCGTAATGTCATATCTCATTACATTATTGAAGTAATTACTTTAAAAGCACGATTTCACATCTATTTTTTTCCCTTCTTTTTCTTAATATGTTTGTGTTTTCCCCAACATTGAAATATAGGAAGTATTGGCAAATGTGTCACTAATGTAACACTAATCCATTGGAAGCTCAGACATAACAGGCAAATTGTGTTTAATTTTTTCATGATGCCTATGTCGGCACCAGGATATAGAAATTGACTGTCAGCTTTCCGGGTTAGTACCGAGATGGTCTGAGCTTGTAAAGAGAAAATGGGCCAAAAGGAGAAACTACACAAAAGGCTGCTCGAGACCCAAACAGGAAGACACAAAAAACTTGAATACCATGAAAAGCTATTGGTGGAGGTGGTGGTGGGGGAAATAGAATATGATGGATAGAGATCCACCAGTCAACCACAAATCCCCCACCCTGAAGCACACATTCGTTGAAAAGCAAAATCAAGTTTATAGTCAGCAGCTAAAAGAAATACTATTATAACGCCCAACGCAAAAAGACTGGTGTCATCTAAACAACAGAACTGATCATAAGGAATGAATGGGTGGTGAATATTGAGTTATGTAATTATGTGAGGCAATGCAATGTAACACAATGTGCACAAATCAATATCAATGACACGATATATGTGCCGTGACAGCTGAAAAAGCCCATCCACGGAGCTGTTGGTTATGCATGAATGGGTAACGTATGTGTCTGTGTCTGTGTAAAGGGGGGGGGGGGAGTGAGAGAGGAGAGGAGAAAGAGAGAGAGAGAGAGAGAGAATGTATGTGCGTATGTAAAAGTATGTTTGTGTGCGCGTATGTGTGTGTGTGTGTGTGTGCGCCCGTTCCTTGAATGGGGACTGTGCACAAAAACGATTATCGGCTTCTCTTCCTCATTACCTTATTTACATCTGACCATAGATTCTGTCCAGTAACTTTGTGTAGTCAAGTACGGACATTAAATTCTTACTATAATCATAGAAAAACAGACAGAAAACATTGCTACTGGAGCATTAACTCTTTAAGCCATACTTGAACACACTGATAATATGTCGTGTGAAATGCCTGAAGGCAGGCAGAGGGAGCTTTGCCTGGATGGTAAAGAAAAGACTAGAACGAACCTACAATCCATTCAGCAGCTCTCCTCTTCACACAAGATTATAAAACAGTATTATGTGGGCTGTAAGTACAGAGTGGAGAATAACACTTTACATGGTTGGTTGGTTATTGCCCGTTGAACACCCATTTTAACACAATTCAGGTCATTATCAAAGGCAAAGCTCTCTAGGCAAGTTAACGTACGGCCACACACAGATAGACAGAAGCTCACTCGAGTATATCACACAGTTACAGTATACTGTCTCCGTCCAAACCAGCCATTGGTGACACTGCAGCTTAAATAACCAGAAGCCGGGAGGCGCATCTTTTTGTATCTTTTTGCTATGTTGATTGATCTACCTCCACAATAAGGCCTTGTTATTTGACGCACAGAGTTTATCTGCTATACAATGTAAGTTCAGTGGATGCTCGTATTATAGCGCTTATCTCACAGTACTTCACCCTTTTTACTTCCCCCGGCCAGCAGCAAAAATTGAAACAACATTGAATTGAAACATATAAGACAAGATATGCGTCTGTTTGGCGTGTTACGATTTATTCGTGAGACAATTACACTACTGTAAGGAGGGCCAGGTACTCATTGCAACTGCTGGGTCGACAGCCCAGAAAAAAATCCGTCAATCAGAGGGATCGAATCCAGGACCCCTCTGCGCAATAGTATAATGCTCTACCAACGGAGCCAATGCGCCCTGTCAGCAACCTATCACTCACACTACGGAACATATCTCTATTATGCATCTATGGCTGACTCCATCCCACTTATCTACCTTTTGCAGACCGTGCAGCGAAAAGTTCGGTTCAACCGTATTATACACGAGCACAGCGATCACTCACGCACACGCACAATTACCCCAAAACCACAGAAGGTGATTACCATTCATGATAAACAAGGAGAGTTGGTTACATTCAGCAGCCAGGGGTTATTACCATGGAAGCTACACCTCCTAATTATTTATATTATTATGATGATGACGATGATTTTTACCATTATTATCATCATCATCATTAGTTGAACTATTATTATCATTTTTATTATCATTATTATTATTATCATCATCATCATATTGTTATTATACAGCCGCAGCAGCAACTGCAACAAAAGGGTGGCCACGTCTCTACTATGTTAGTAAGTGCGAATGTGAACTTCATTATAATATAGACATAAAGGTATAGACCCTGTACACCACAAGGTCACCGATGGAAAACCGGCCAAGACACCGATACTGTACTATTTTTCACGTGACAACGAACGTTTCGGAATGTAGACTAGACCCTATCAATATAGAACAAATACGACCAAAATGGCGATATTGAAAATGGACGAGCATGTTGATCAAAGGAGTGTTGTGCAGGCAAGTAAAGACAAGGACAGAAAAGACAATACCTACGTACAATTCGGTCAAAAAGACCTTCTTTTGGGACGACAGAAAGAGAAAGAGGAAAAACAAATTGTTTAAAGGTTTATTTTAAATAATTAACGGCAATAATGGTTGATGTGACTGCTAACACACTGACTGCGGTGGCACGATCTTTAAGCATGGATCTATCGCATCCTGCCGCACTATCAGGACCTGCACAAACAGCACAGAAGCATGGATCCCCAAAACCCCATATATGTTAACTAGATTAAACTAACCCTTCCACAGCGGGGTCTGATTCTAACCGAACTGAAATATGCAAAATCTTTACCACATACAATCTTACACCAGATAAATCTGATTTCTGTTAACTGATTTATGCCAAAGGCCTGAATTTCGGTTCAGTGAAATTTGATTCATCTGGTATAAGAACGGGAAAATATAGAAGATTAGTTAGTTGCTTTGAGAAGTTCGCTTTGAAAGGGTTAATACTACTGCAACAGAGCAACAAGCAAAAACTCCCACCATTAATTATTCATTGCACCAGATAGCGAATACTAGTTGAGCATAGATAGGGATTGGGGGGGGGGGGGTGTCTGAGGATTGGAAAAGGGAAGGGAGAGATAGCTAGACGGGGTGAGAGAAGAGAGAAAGAGACAGAGAGAAAGCGAAAGAGAGAGAATAAAAAGAAAAAGAGGAGGAGGATAAGGAAGAGGAAAATGAGGAAGGGGAAAAAGAAGAAGAAGAAGAAGAAGAAGAAGAAGAAGAAGAAGAAGAAGAAGAAGAAGAAGAAGAAAAGGGGAAAAAAGAATATATACTTTGTGAATGACATGTAAACATGAGACGAACTGAGAGACATATACTGGGTTGAAGATATGCCTGTACTGTAAAGAAAAATAGAAAAAAGGAAAGCAAGAAAGAAAAAAAACTGAAAGAAAAGTGACAAAAATTGAAATAAATGCTACAGGTAAAGGGAAAGGTGTGTATATAACATGAAGCTTGCAGTAATCAAATGCAGCGGTTTCAGCTTAGAACTTGTGAAGTATTTTGTTTATTTCGCACCACACGTAAATCATTTAATCAATCTTTAGATAAGCCTGTTTACTGCCTAACTTATCATTTTATCCAGCTTGAAATCGTTCGCTCCGGCACCGTGCATGCAGCCATCCGTCCCCTATTAGGTGTACCTTCCACCTGTTATCGACAGGAGAGGGGAAGGATGAAATGTTACTGACTGGGTGCTTGACTAGAGAGTCGATATGTATGGGACGCCCACGGAGTGTTCCGATGATTGCACATTCAAAGACAACCCAGGGACATAATAATACGTGTCTTAAAAATATCTCAAAAAATAATAATCCAAGATAGACCATCCACGTTCACTTCGGTCGTGATAGCAGCCAAACTATCCCCCTCCCCCTCCCCCCTCTCTCTATTGTTTCGGTTGATGCGCTTCTTTGAAAGAAAACACAACAATGCACACCATGTCATAGAGCACTGTGCGGAAACAGCAAGACGATAATACACTATTTAAATTAGTTAATTAACTAATTAAAATGGCTTCCCACTATCACTCTAAAGTATTCACTATGCCTGCCTTGTGCTCACACTTCAAACACATGCGCCGCATCCAGCACCATGCAACCCTAGCACCATGCTCAGTGCTCAGTT
>JAUEKZ010031005.1:0-12500 GCA_031471865.1 Melibe leonina | reverse complement strand
ACCATAGGGGGAAACCGGACTTCCTGGGGGTCAGCTTTCAGATTTCCCAGACATATTACGCCAATAGGTCGTGTATGGAGCATCTTATTTCTTACAGTTTCTCTACTACAGTAGGGGCGAGAGGGTGGGTGAGGGGAGTTGAAAGCTCCACCTATAACTCTGAACAACAGTGGGCTGCCATTCCATAATATATTGGCCAGGGGCTTGACTGCTGGAATATTTACTTTAATTTTGGAGCTAAAACAGCGCTATCAATGTGTAGAGTTGATATGTCGACCAATTTTAGAATTGTGTGAAAAATACACCCCTTTAAGAAAAAATAAAGTGTCAATGACTTTAGCTACCACCAACCATAATATTCACAACAATATTTGCATTTTTAAAATAAACAGTCGGTATTCCTTTCTAATTTGTGCGACCAGAACGAGATACATATAACATACACATTGCAGTTTATTCATTTATTTTAATTTATTTGGGGGGGGGGGGGGGTTGTCCTGTTACTCGAGTACATTGTGGATTACATTTAAAACTCAATATTAGTGAGGAAAGAAAATAATAGCTGATAACAAGAGTCTATACGAGTTGACAGCGGCGATCTTGATCGTAACAACAATATAAAAGAGTGAAAGTTCAATTAAAAGGTCTTTACATATTGTAAAGCACGCATGAATCAGTAGAATATATTGCTTTCATATTATACACATCATACGATTTATTTTATCGATTAAATATGGTTTTTTTTAATAATCCTGAACAATAAACTTCATTATAGACTTCAGTATTAGATCGAGATGAGATTTGCACAAGGAAAGGAAGTATCAGGCATGTCTTCACGCTGTGTATGGTGTACCCGCTGTGATGGCAGCGACAAGTTAAAGCTATGTCAATACAGAGTGTACAAAGGGGGAAGGTTATCATAGGGACAGGGTAAAATTTGTAGGTACACATAACTTCCTTCCAACACGATGATGATAATAAATACATAGGGCCTACCTCTAGCAGAGAGTGCATTATATTGAAAATGCAACTGTATCAAATATGAGAGAGAAAAAAAGCTTCTAGGTACATGTGAAAATAAACTGAAAAATTATTTCATACTTTTTTGAAGTTCCATCACCTTGATAAGCTAACTTCAAACATCAAACCAAGAGCAAAAGGGGGTTATTTTTCAGGTTTGCTGTTGATGCTTTTAAGAAGGGGGGAGGGGTGGGGGAGAGGAGGATTTTTACTTAGCCTAACGCATTTTCAATTCGTAACTTAAGCACACAGTCAATGATGGAGACAACAATGCGCAATATCTAAGCCCTATCCACGCCTCATCTTCCTGACCCAACAATAAACCAGATAAAGTGACAACCAAAGTTATCACAATACTTCATTTCATAGTGTATAAAAGAGCGCGGAGGTTAAAGTCCATGACAGCCATTTGATTATTCTTCCATTCACGCATCGGTGCGCACCATGTCTGTATAATAAACCATGTATCATTTTAACAACAATTATGGAAAATTAAATAAATTATAGACGGGTCTAGAATCCTGGCAACTGGGAGTCATACTAAACAACAAAGGGAAGGAGACTTGCCCGGGTTTTAACAGTTCGGACTTTACAATGATTGCTTGACAGCGGTGTCACCCATAATGCCCCCCCCCCCCCCCCACCTCTCTCTCTCAACCCTGGGTTCACAACCCCCCAGGTCTAAAGTTAGGTGAAAAGGGGACGAAAAACGATTAATTCAACTTCAACATAGAATGTTTTAAAACACGCGTTTTTCAAAGGAGCTTTTTTTCTAACAGACCTTATCTAGATAGTGCCTTAGTACTGGAATTGATTCAAACTAAACTTCGCATGTTCTGTTCCATTTTTATCATTCTTCACCCATGCTCATACAAAAAACAAAACCTTAAAAACGCGCGTGTGGAGTGATGGAGGACTGACGGAGACCTATCTACTATCTAGAGATCGGTGGATGTGCGCACGCGTGTAGAGATGTTTGTGCGCGCGGGATGGGGGAAGGTATTGTACTCAGCCTAGCTAGATAAGCAAATTATAATGAGAATACTTCCCATAATAAAGAAAGATTTAAAGGCGATGTTACCACAAAGAAAAGCAAAGAGAGAGATAATATATAATATTATTTCATAATAAAGAAGTATTAAAATATTATGAATCAAATCTCGAGTCTGAGATAGCCTCAAAACATGTCAATCCTGAAAGACAGAAAACACTTGCTGATATCTAGACCTCTAAACGCTACTGATGTTACCTTTGCTAGCATTGAAGTGACTTTTTTTTTTCAAATATAGAGTTCTATATATGTTGATATCATGACAAATTTGGTATCAAAACAGAATCACGAATATTTTGAAAAGAGGAAGACCCCTTGTGTCCTGACAGCTGGACAAAACGAAAACCATAATGGTCCTGTCAACAACCCCTTGATGAATTGGAGAAAAAAAACATTTTAAAAAAAGGTAATTCAGTTACAGACTAAACATTTCTTTTTCGAAATTTTGATAAAGAGGAGAGGTTCAATACATGATGTCATCAAAGCCTTCAAGCTGTCCATTTTAAGATGTAGGCCTTTATATTAAAACAAAACCTCATCATTGGATAATTTTAAACCTTTCATAGATAAAAGTGACACAATATGAATGGAAACAACTTGATATAGGCTTAAATCCCACTTCAAAGATTTTAAACTGTCAAACTTTTCCAAGGACAGACACTTAACTGTTAGGTCACAGGGTGTGCTTTATTTTAAGAGTGAGATAGAGTAAAAACAGTCATCAATGCACCAACTTAGGCTTTGAATGCCTTTGAGTGCAACTAATTCTTCAGAACCAGAAAAGAACCGTAAAAAATCAAAGTTTGCATTTTTAGGTGTTGTCAACAATGACGGAAAAAAAATAGAAAACACAAATGGACACTATAAGAAAAGGCTTTTCTTCTTTAAGGGAAGAAAGCAGAAGAGTGACATGTTTTAGAGACATTCAGGAAAGAAGTGTTTGTTTTAAATTTATCTAGAAAAAGAAAATTAAAAATAAAAGATTTACAACTCTTTTAGCCACACACTTCTAGACTACATGATGATAGATATTCCCTAGAGCCAGTATATGTTGATTATGTCAACAGTTTCGAACACTCCCTTATGCCTTCTAGTTTTCAGCGCATGAAATTTTCCCTGTTTTGGCCGATTCTCTCCTCCTTATCAGCGACACTTTGCGCTCGTCAGTGTGGATAAAAGTTGCTGTCTTTGGCACAAAAATGTCAGGGATAAAAAAAAAAAACAGAAATTAATTCAAAGTTTATACTGATGAAATCCGAGTAGTTTCAAAACTTACCCAGTTGACCTTTTCTTGTCTATCATAATATCGTAACATTTATTAAGAGAGTGAAACAACAAAAATTATCTGAAAATGTATTTCACTTTTGGAGTGTGAAACTGAGCCATTATTCAACAAAAATTTATTTGTTGTATCATGACAGTTTTTCGAAAAAATTTACCCTGAAAAGTAAAAAGAGATCGACATCTAGACATAATATGCTAGGGATGCTGGTCTTCCTAAAATCAGTAGACACCTAGGTCTAACTTATCTAATAGTCTTGACATAAATAGCTAGATACTCCTTTCCATTAGAGAAAGCGAAGCACAAGAGAAAGGTGACACCTTTCTCAATTATAATGGGTTTTTTTATGGTGATAAAGATTAGATAGATAGTAGATGTAGACTGATTGAGATACTCACCGTAGAAGAACACCATCAATATCTTGTAGAACATCGTAAGAGGGCTCGTCTTTGGTACATCCATGTTAATTGTGTATCCAGAAAGAATCGGCGAAAACCAAACTGATTTAAAAGTCTTCATCCACAAGGTTATTTAACTATAATTTCAATTGAATCAAAATAACAATTAGAGAGTGTCTATTCCACAACTTTTGAGTCTCACCCCCAAGCGGAAGATCCTAACTTCAGGAAAAGTTACAAAGTTAGGAACTTTCTCAAGTCAAAGAAAGTAAGTCATGGTATGATATGCTGTTTAGAGTAGACATAATTACATGCAGGTATCCTGTAGAATAGGTTCAACATAAAAATAAATTCATTCAAACCCGAAATTTATCGAGCTTCAAGAAAACATGCAATACACTTTCTTGTCTTTTTCAAGACGGGCTGAAGGAGCCCTCTGGTTTTCGGTCTCGACAGTTTTACCGTGGAGAAAATCCAAATAACGAGCAAAGAAAATCCACAGCTTTAATAACTCAAAGATAAAAGATACACTTGACTAACACCAAAACTTTCACCAAATTGAACTTCAAACCACTTTTTATCCATTTTTCCTTTCAGAGCTTAGAAAGTTTTCACAAGTGCAGCTCGAAGCGCTCCATTGCTCGGCGCTGTGTCAGTGCAGTATTTACAACACATGTAAACCAACACGGAAACTTTCCAACACAGCTGGGATCGAGCGGTGCGTTTGTTTCAGATGAGCAAGTAGTCGATTCTACTTGCATTCAGTACGATACAAAACGTCTTACTCTTTCAGGTAAAGAGGAAATAAGACAGCAATTGATCTTGTTTTTGTTGTTGGGATTTTTTTACATTTACATAAATAGTTCTCTAGTCGTAATGTTCCCTTTAAATTATTGTACCTGAGTTCAACAAGCGTAAACTGATATCTGAATAACAACTTCTCAAAATGTTGATATGGTATTTCTGGTTTTGAGGAGTGTTCTCGTAAATGAACCTCTGTTTATCCCAGTATTTTTCTGGCTTAAATAAAATGCATAGGTGTTGGTGTGAATAGTTTGCCACAGTAACCAATGTGTAGCAAGCTTATTTAAGTCTATCATCACGTATTACATGAGTTATGTGTTATTATCCGCCCTACACAAAGATAATAAGAAGTCGACAATCTGAAAATTAAAATAGAATATCCCACATTATTATATCATGTAATGAGGAATAGAAAAAAAACAATAAAAGAAATATCCCTTGCTATTAGTAATGTTTCTAGTTTGTGATAGGTATAGCAATTGACGTTTCTTGGTTTTATACAAAACAATGCGCTTTGATCATGACAATAAAGGGTTCATTTGTTAATGTTTATACTTTTTTAAGGAACCGAACGAGATAAAGTATATTTTAACTGAGACGTCTCGAGTACTATCGAACGAAAACAAGCCAAATAACTCTGTTGGTGCTGGTATCGATACTCTTTACTCCTCTCTCACTTCACTGGTCCGCCCCACTTCTCCGACACTCTTCAACTAATGCGTCATCAGCTGGCTCAGGCTGTTCCAAGCATTTGGGATTCTCCCTTGTAATAAAAGTGCGCTTCAATTTCAAATATCTACATTTAACATAACAACTTTCTACCGTTTACTAAAGATTATTAAGTAAAAGAATATTTCATTAATTTCACTTCATATCAAAACAGGAATAGTAAATAGAAAACGACTTTTCAAAACAAAGTTTTGTCCTGTTTATCGAACCTAGGAAACGGGTGCGTAATAACGGCAAATCTGGTAACACAAATTTGCGCAACAGTTCGTCATTTATTCCACTTGCGCAAGATATTACCCCTTTAGTACCATTTGAATTATCTTAATTTCTCAGCCCATTTATTTCTTATCAAGCTCCTCGTGGAAGTCAAATAATTTGTGTCTTCCTTTTTTGTAGAAAAGGAAAATAAACAAACCGACCATTTCTCTAAACCTAAGTCTTCTCTCTCTCTCTCTCTCTCTCTCTCTCTCTCTCTGTCTCACTCTCTCTCTCTCTCTGTCACTCTTTCACCATGTATCCTTGGCGACTTTTTAACGCAATCAATCTCATTATGGCCTCGTTTTTAATACCTCAAATTCTATTTCATTTTTTTTAATGTGATCGTAAAAAAAAAAAAAATTATATAATAGAGTCTAGATCTTTTAAGTCGGGCTTATTGTTTTACGACTCCAGAACCTCTTAAAAAACACCAATGAATTGGATACTATTAACAGAAAACACTTTTAATTTTTGCCACAACAAGCCATGGATGAATCTGCGGAATGGATATGTATTCTGAATCAATAAACAGATCGGTTTCATAATATTCCCTTTATGATAAACGTTTACCAAGGGAAGTCAGATTAATATTTTTTGTTCAAATGAGGTTTTCGGTCTTGATATTATTTCAGTGAGCAATTTAGATGTCATAGGGCTTCCAACACATGATTCACTGATTTTTATTTGTTTGTTTGTTGTTGTTGTTGTTTTTTTTTTTTTTTTTTTTTTTTTTGGGGGGGGGGGGGTGTTTTTTTTTTTGTAATTTGTAAACAGATAATTTTACCGTGACCATCCGTCGCCATCTTTTTGTATAATTTCAAATCTGTTTGGTCAATTAAAAGATTACAATAAATTATTATTTGTTTACTTCGTGACTACAACTAATTCCTCGATAACCCAATTTTTGTTTCGCATCGAGTCGCTGCCAGTTGTTTTCGCATGTAAATTGTGAAGATATGCCTTTGCTACAACACTGATAACCGATATGTCTGTCTGTCACATACTGTAGACTGTGTTGGGTGGTAATATTTCGTGACAAACCACAGATCGTTGCCAGTGTGACCGACACTTTCGTGAAATTGAAGAATAGTGGAAAGGCTATACCTATCTAATACCGACAAACTAAATGTCAACATGTTTTTCACCCACCCGTTCAGATGTATATTATTATACAGCACATCCAACACGTAACACCACTATTAACTCATGGAAATGGTAAACTTCAAGGGGCGTTTTTTTATTGTTATTTTTCCATATCTTACATCTCTTGGATATGTTGAATAGAGCGTCATATTATCTATTATTCATTATGATGTTGTTATCACTATTATTTTTTGTTGTATACATTATTATTATTGTTTACATTATCATTATTATCATTATCATTTTTGTTGTTGTTACCATTATTATTATTGTTATTATTACTATATTATTTTTACGTTTATTATCATCATTATTATTTCCTGTATTTTTTTGTTATCATTATTGTCATTATTATTATCATCACATATTTTTTTATGTTCAAGCAAGCTCCACGACAAACCAAATATTATTGTGGTAATCTATAACTATAACCAATAAAGGTAAAAACCAGCCTCTGAGAGCCTAGCTAGCCACGAAGGTGAAATTAAAAGCAATGCATTTTAACCCTTTTCACAGCGAGGTCTGATTCTAACTCATCTGACATATACAAAATCTTGAAAACGTACGTGTTCTTATACCAGGCATATTAAGTTCACTGAAATCTGATTTATCTGGTATAAGAACAGGAAAATCTTGAGGCTTTTGGTGTCATTAGCAGTGAAAGGGTTAATTATACAGGGACATTGTAGCATCCTCCATCTACACACTACACGGATGGCATCGGTAGATACGGGTCATCTACAGTGGCGGTAGTAGGACAGGCATTTGCCTATCGGGTGTCAACGAGACGACCTGGGAGATATCATCAAATGATTAACCCTAAAGACCCGACGCGACGCCCCTCTCCTAGTTAGTCCTCACACATTCCTCCGAACCACCGTTCCTCTCGTCTCTCTCCATACGCGCAATTACTGGACTGACTGAAGGGCGGTGTGTCCATATAATCAACAGGGCGTGTCCCTTTAGCTGGATGCAGAGTCGAAATACGAGAAGATTTACCCGTGTGATTAGTGCCACACCTGCTATACAGTAAACACTATTATAAATATGATACAAGGTATGAGCTTATCTACCCGTAGCTTTATTCCCTACAATTTTATCCTGCAATCTCATCATATATTGAGTTAAAAATATGTTTTAATTTTTTGAAGCCAAGATCACTGACAGGACAGTATACCCTTTGGTAAGCCACTCAATCCCACTAACACTGTTTGAGGGAGTAGACACTGAAATGGTACACATTGGACAACTTTACTGGTCGGTAAATATAAAAGCGAGGAGCCGATAATTCCAATGGAGGGAGAATTCGAATCAAGCCTCAAAATCCTGGAACACAAATGGATAATAATTGGCAGTACCGACAAGTAACAATGCCAAAGAAAGCAGGAAATAGAGAAGGGAAGTAGAAATGGGAATTGAGGATGATTTGAACCTAGGAACTGCCACGACACACATCGCCTGGTGGGCGAACAGCACACGCTTAACCACTTAGCCATCCACTACCCCTAAAATAAATGTGTATTTCTGTCTATCTGTCTGTTTGTTGGTCAGTCTGTCTGTCTATCTATCTATTATTGTGCGCGCGTCAGTGAAATCTTATTTATTTTAGTACAGAACACGTAAATTTAAGATATCTAGAGTGGGCAATGATTCTCCCCCATTTTCAGGATCTGAACAAGAATTGAATGTAAGTCGCGTGGCAATCATTGTATGTTAACAAACTGATGTATGGTTAAAATGTCCTATAAAACGACAACTCTTTAAAAACATCAAGACAGGAAATATTACTCGATTGTTCCCCTTTAATTAAAACCTATCTTTTCCTTCTCTTCATCTCATCTCAGAACTCCTGGTAATTCGTGTTCTTCTCTAAGTTTTTACCATCCTGATTATTATTCATCGGCGCAGGTGCTGGCAATCCTGTTCTCATTTAACAGTTTGTGCGTATCAAGATTTAACGATTTAGCACATTAACCTTCCGGCGGCAGCCTCTGATAGGGCAGAGAAGGATGGGATGGATGTGTGAGCTGTGAACACGAATATGTGTGTATGCTATGCGCGCGAGAGTGTGAGTGTGTGTGTGCGGGCCTATTATGTGTATGTGTGTTTGCGCATATTGATGTGAGTATGAGAGAGATGTTGGCCCAGTGGAGAGAGAGAGAGAGAGAGAGCGAGAGAAGAAGAAGAAGAAGAAGGAAAAGAAGAAAAAGGAGAGAGAGAAGAAGAGAAATTCTTGAATATGCATGCAAGTTTGCACGAGTGTTAATGTATGTGTATGCTTGCATGTGTGTATGTGTGAGAGCGTGTGTGCACGAGCGCATATGTGAATGTGAGTGTTAGAGAGAGGAGAGAGAGAGAGAGAGAGAGAGAGAGAGAGAGATATCTAAATGAGGGCAGCGGATTTCCAAATGGATAGACCTGCAGTCTTGTGCTGGCGGCCAGGCGATGGATGCCGTGGCTGGTTCAATGTTCGAAACCTTCTCTGTTAACTTTTCTACTTTTCCATTTTTCTGCTTTTTGTGGCTTTGTCTCGTATCTGTACTCCATCTCATTCCAAACATTATTCGATAAAAACGAGCAGAGAGAGATACCGCATTTTTTAAATTAGAGACATGGATTGTGAGTTGGGCTTTCGTAAAGGTCTGGAGTGCACAGGTAGAAAGCCACAAAGAATTGAAGAAATCAAGGACTTTTCAATAAAAGTAAAAGCTTTCAATTGATACCAGATTGACATTTTAGAGGAGATGTATGAGTAAAATAATCAAATATTCATAATGTTGAAAGATCTGTAAAGAATAAGAAAAAATAAATGAGCTAGCTTCTCAAAGTAAAGTCATATTATTAGTTCTTTATTTAGTCACACTTGGTATTGGAAAGTGACATTTAATATTAAAAAAAAAAATTACACAGAATGATTATAAAAGAAGGTTCTACTTTTTAAAAAAGTATTGGACTAGAATGAAACTTAAGGAGAAAGAACGGGAACAGAGAAACAGCAGTGTGAGATGGCAAGGTATGTTGCCAGAATGGAGGCATTGGTCTATACACTGCATGCGTTTGACGTCATAATAACAACATGCTCACAACCAAGGTGAGAAGTGATCAACTTCTTTCCCCCTCTATTGACACCATAACACATTTGTGTATGTGTGTGTGTGTGTGTGTGTGTGTGCTTACTGTGCGGTCATTGTAGTGCGTATTTTGAGTTAACCCTTTCACAGCGAGGTCTGATTCTAACCCAACTAAAATATGCAAAATATTGAAAATGTACGTGTTCTTAAACCTGATAAACCAAATTTCAATGAACTGACATGTGCCAAAGGCCTGAAGCCTATATCAGTCCACTGGAATCTGATTTATCTGGTACTCTGGTACACGAACAGGCTAATGTTGAAAATGTTTTGAGTCCTTAGCATTGAGAGGGTTAACTCGTACAGTCTCTACCGACGTCGAATAATAGTAAGGGGAGCACGCACTAGCAAATCATATAAAAATAATGACCGCGAATGACCTCGCTAGGCTCGGTGAATATTTTCCCATTATATCATAGGTCATTGTTTCTATTATAACATGCGGTAATGATCTATCTTAGACCATCAGCTTTTAATACAAAATATAGACGAAATATACAAATAAGCATTTACGAAAAATAAACATTAAAGGTTAATCATATTTAATTTTAATTGTATCGTGTGCATCCATCCGCTTAGCAGAGTGGTGCGAATGAACAGTGAGGTGACAGGGTGAAAGTCAGCGGTCATAATATATGAGAAAATGTTAACCGCTGATTTTAGTAATGCGACATAAGAAGGGCATGTTACTGTTATAATAGGAAGTGAATAGATTGCCAAGTGGATAGTAGGCTTGCAGCCTTGCGCTGTCAGCCAGGCTTTGGGTACCGTGTCAAGTTCAGGGTTTAAATCCCGCGTTGAACACGTTATAAATTTCTATTAATATCATTATTCCATTTTCTGCTTGCTTTCTCTGGCTTTGTCTCCAATAGAGCCTAGATATATTATATGCACTGCATATTCTTTCAAATTTGACGCATTATTACCTACTTCGGTCGACTGCGGATGGCAAAAGAAGTAGAGACAGAGCCATAGGAACCTGGGGAGGCACCATACACAAGTAACTGAAAGAGGTTGGCCTGATATGGATCACGGGGACAACAACTGGGCCCCATGCAGCCAATAGAGACAGACACGACGGGTCATGGTAGAAGATGTATCATCTTACATGCACACTAACACGATGAGGATTAAGTTGGTTGAGAGTGGCATCTTCATCACACTGGCACGAAAGAAAGAGAGACCGACCATACCACATGCAAAATTCATACACGTAACCCTTTGTCAATGTTAAGGTTACTTCGTAAGCTGCTAAACCAGATAACACATTTTTCAAGATTTTCTTGTTCTTATTGCATATAAATAAGATTTCAGTGGACTGACATATGACAAGAGCCTGAATTTATCTGGTCTAATAACATGTTACTTTTCGTGATTTTCCACATGCTGTTTGGTTAGAATGGACCCCGCAGTGAAGGGGTTAACGACCACACAAACAGAGCTATTTGGCAGCAAAGCAAACAAACACAAAATACTCAGGGAATAATTCCTCCATATAAGCATTCCTGCCCCTTCCCCAGCACCCCTACCTTTCCTCCCTGCCACCCGTTATTCCACATGGCGTCCAAGGTCGAGTAGTAAGTAAAACAACAATAAACACAGCAATAACTTACATGAATCGCCCTCGCACAGCACCCATCCCCCTCCCCAAGGTCCAGGGGTTTACTATTGTTTTTATGACTGCCCTCAACAACGATCGATTTCTAGTCGGGACAAATGGTGTATCTGACGGTCCCACTGCAATACAGGATACTCACTATTCTCATTTTCAGCCCACGCAAGACAGCGCTTGTCGTTCGGCCTTTTATAATCACCCTATAAATTCGAAACCTGACATGGTACATGTTATAAGATGGTAATAATATTGATATTATACAGTATTGTCGGGGACATGCAAAATGTAAAGCAAAACTGATTGGATCTTTACAAAAACCCGAAAAAAAAGAAAACGAAGAAGAAGAAAAAAAGGATTTATATATGTTAAAAAGATACTGCGATAAGGATATTGTGAGGCAGACATTTGAAACGGAAAAAATATAAGTAAGATGTCTAAGCACCGCCGACATGAAAGAAGAAGGCACCCCCAACCCCCCCCCCCCCCAAAAAAAACCCAACCCCAACTACAAGAAAAACAACAACAAATAAACAAACAACCCCCCCCCCCACCCAAAAGAAACCCGATTAAAAACCCCGGACCTACTACTATGGCACCCATCATCGCTCCATCAGTTCAAGTCACCGTGCCTATCCCCTTGACCACTGCTATTTTAAAAAAATAGTGTTGATGACCCTAGACCTGCCTCATTATGCCAGGTTGTCCATTAGCAGAATTAATGATTTAATTATAGTCTCATCGTTGTTCAATTTTGTAGGTATAGACTAAATTATAACATTGGACTAATACAAATCAAAGACACAGCTGTATACAGGGCCAGGTACCCATTTTACTGCTGAGTCGATTAAGTGGTTTTCAGTCCCAGAGACAGAGAGAGAGATAGATAGATAGAGAGATAGATAGATAAACAGATAGACAGATAGCTAGATAGATAGATAGACAGAGTAGGAGGAGATCGAACCTAAAACATTTAACGGAAGTTTGACGCTTTACTTCTTTCTTTCTTAATCAGTTTACCTTTTGTACCTTTCGGTGTAAGGCTTAGGCTTTGTAAACCAGCTCGCGCCAC
>JAUEKZ010030894.1:0-17411 GCA_031471865.1 Melibe leonina | reverse complement strand
AGAATGTTAAACAGGCATGGTAGACACAATTCATTAAAACAGAAAGCATGATCAATGAATCTATGGACATTTGTTATATTATATGGATAATATTCCTGTATCATTATGTTGAGAATGTTAAACAGGCATGGTAGACACAATTCATTAAAACAGAAAGCATGATCAATGAATCTATGGACATTTGTTATGAGATTATAAAGCTAAAATAAGAAATACAAATAGGACATAAATCACATCAAACCAAGGAGTGTGAGGCTGTAATTGTAATTAATACTTCACTGACTGTAAATAATATTCAACACATTAAAATTCACGCTTCACTTGTTATGTTCCCATCATTTAAATTGCAGCAAACAACTTTACCCCACATTCTGAGCGCTCACCTCAACAACATCTCTTTTCAACATGTCAGCATCTGTTTCATCCTCTTTGTTCTCCTCATCAAGGTCAGCAGGTTCTGCCCATTTCTCCAAAGTCAGGTTGGGAGTCAACGCTACCCCATAGCAGCCCAGAAATGTTGGCCAACAATTGTCTCTTGCAATCTGAAGGATGGAAAGACAAAATAATGTAAAATATCGTTAATTATAAAACTTGACACTAATTGATAGGAGTGACTATCTTCAAACACAAAATTAAAACTTTGAAAAGAAGTAATATTAGGAAGGCCCCATTGAAATTTTTTAGCATTTACATTAAAGATATCAATAGAAAGTATTGGATAATAATTAAACCAAGATTTCTCAGCACTCAGCCTATTTGCATATTGTTGGCTGCTTTTAACTGCAGGCATCACAGATATCTTTGTTTGAATTGTGTAATTTTACAAAATTTGAAATATTGCTTTGCTTATGAAAACAATATCATTCCAAAGAACAGATCTGAGGAGATGCAATTTATGATACACCGGAAGAAAACAAAAATTTGTTCACAGAAAATCACACATCGCCGGAGAAAAAAACCTAGTGCTAAAACTCACCTCATCTAGAGGACTCCACAGCAATGCATGAAGTGCATCAACAGCTGCAAAGACGACACCTTCCACTGTGTCATCTAAAGCACATCTCAGCAACAAGACCAGTCCTCCCTCCAGCAACACAGGCAGCAAGGGTCCCTCAGTCTTAGACGACAAGTCTCCACACTTTGCCTGCAATTATATGTCCCATTTAGAATTCTTGCCCTCATCTAATTTACTATCTAAACATAATATATATCAAGAATGATACATTTAGCTAAGTATCAAGCTAGATAAATCAATAACTAAAACAAAAATTAAAAATATGATCTGCTTAAGGGGAACATTTTTACTGACATGATTCTGAAATAAAAATCATTGATACATCCAACTTTGCCTACATTCATATTTTTTTTATTGAGAGTTTTAGGGCACTTGCAACTGCTATGGTCCTATAAGCGCCAAGAGGTAAGTAAGATAATAGGCTAGTTAAAAGTACAGCCAGACTTTGACCCTGCCAGGGATGTTTCACAGAGAGATGATTTACAAGGCAAAAAATATCATCTCTCAAAAAAGGTGACAAGGAGATGATTTACAGAAAAAAACCATCATTCATACATATAGTTTTGTTTAAAACCTAAATAATATGAATGTTGGAAATATTCAAACTGCAGACATGACAAATTTAACAGAATTACATATTAAAAGAATTCAGAGAATGTGTGACATAGTTTAAATAATTCAATTTATTTAGAGAAAAAGTAAAGATAACACTAATGCTTAGCATGGAACTTCGGCATTGCATCCACAGTGCCAATATATGTTGACACAGCTCAACAATTTAATCAGTGACGTGACAATGAATACATAAACTCTGCTATGATCCTAAGACAAAAACTTTTGGTGACAAATTCATACCTTTTTCAATATCTTTGCCAATGTATGGAGAGAAAGGATTCTTTGCTGCAGATTTGAACTCCTTGCCAGGACAAAAAGTTCTTGCAAAGTGTAACCAGCCCTCTGAAATAACGGGCAACAAAATGAAAAAAAAATGTTTTCAATTACAAGATTTGAAACCTCAGCTCGTCTTCACAGTGACACATAGCCACAGAAATCCCCTCGAAAAGGTTCTTTGGAGCGTTTGATGATTGGGTGAATGTTTTCCAAATTTCTATGACATTTCTAAATCATGTTTTTTTTAAATTGTGAAATTCAATGCCTTGATAATTAAGAAAAATGCTCCTCTGATAAATACAAACATTTCAGTAAAACATGAAACTTATTTGCTTGTTTACTACATGCATCATGACTTTATCTAAATAATAAGGGGAAAAAATGGGGCAAAGACATGTTCCTTTTTCCATCAAATTGTTTCAAATTCAAGCACGTTTGTGCCAAGTGTGCTCTACAAAAACAGTGGGAAAAAATTTCAACGACCAATACAGATGTTTACATTTATTGTCACCCTCAAGAGAGAGAAAGTAGCCACACAGATTTATAAATCACCTGTGGCTCCTCTCCATGGTGATGTAGGCCCTCATGGACTGGGATGTCGATATCAACAGCCAACAGGTTGCCATCAAAGTCAAACCGAGCAGCTTGGCCTGTCTGAAAAGAGAAATAATAATGACAAGCCTTGATTTATAAAATAATCACTGAAATGTTTCTGAGGGTTTCATTTTCAGACTTTGTAAAAAGGAGAATGTTTTTTTAATACAGCCTTTTTCTTCAACAACAACAAGAAAGTAAAGGGGGAAAGAAAGAGGAATCTTGAATCCATCTAGAAAGATATGGAGAATATGGCCTTGAGCAGGAAAAGGTCTAAGGAATACATCTGTAATTCTCATCTTTTATGCAAGTGAAAAGCTTAAGTAAGTCTTTCCAAAATGTTATTGTTACCTCAGATGAGACTGAGCTGGGAGGAGGTAACTCTGTCATCCACTCCATTTTGTCTTTTTCCACAACGTCCATGTTAACCCAGCTTTTCTTCACTTCGATTGGCAATGGTGACTCTGGCTCTTTCAGACCAAAAAAAATATGCTTGTTTTTCAATATTTCCTACCTAATTTGTAATACTTATAATATATTCTATACTTAAGATAAAACACAAAGTAATCCCTTTAAGAGCATTGTGACAGAAACACCAAATATCTTATCCCAGTTTCTGTATTGAATGTAAAGAGGAAAAGTGCAGTAAGTACTACCACTCTCAGGAAAGGATGCTGTTTTACCACAGATTAACTCCTAACATGATAAAAAACATATAAAAAACATATAAAAATCATAAAAATCTGGGTGTACAGTATTCAAATAGTTCTTTACTTACATCATAATTCCAAACAAAGGATAACATATAATCTTCCTGTGATAAAAATTTCCACTATTTGCATAAAAAAGTTTCCTAAGATACTTCCCAACCTCATTGTCATTTCATGGCTCAAATTTTGAAATTGAACACAGATGGTAGGTAGTTCATGGGTACCTTTTATTTCTGACTGCTTACTCTTCTTGGATTTGAGGACAGAAAACGATGATGCTGAACCATTATTCTCATTCACTATTTTAGCTGCGCCAGTTTCCTTTTCTTGTCTTTTGTTTTTCATATAACTCAAAAGAGAAGGATCTTGAATGGAAAAGAGCGAAAACAAGAAGAAAAAGTTGACTTAAACCCATTCCTTGGATAAGAGCAAAGTCAATCATGCATCATGCAATATCAAATAAAACAAAAAAGACTAAAACAACAACCCTCACTTCTGCTTCCAAATTAAACAAAATAAGTTTCAACAGATGGGGAATGGTAAAGTAAATGTCAAAAAATATTAAAACTCCAACTATCCAAAAAAATAAACATCTGCTTTCATTGCATACTAATGACACTTTTGTAAGGAAAAAGTTACCAATTGATTGTATCAGTTTCTGCTGCTCCTCATGAATTTCAGCTTCTGACATAGACTTCAGCCTGTCCAAATTTTCTTCATGAATCTTCTGAGCCTCAGTAATGCTGCTTGATGCACTCAGTCCTCTACCATCAATTATACAAGGCCCATCCAAATCAGGAGCTGGTTGGAACAATACATTCAAAACATATGAAATATATATACATAATGGATTTTCATTGCAATTCCTGAACATCCCTCATACTTTTCAACAAGGAATTGAATTAAAAAGAAAAACTTTCTCATTAACCAAGAAGTGGTAAAAAACATTACTATGCAATAGTATATTATAGCAAAAATCACACTTTAAAGAGGTAGAAAAATGTTTTTAAAATTTTTAAAATATAAATCATCCCTTTTTCAAATTCTAAATTAAGAACTTCAGTAACATTAAAAGATCACAGTTAAAATAGTATGAAATATATCATTACTTTGCCTTGAAACTGAAGAAGTGGATCTTAAGACAGCCTTTGCAGACTGATTCACCCCAAACTCTCTCGCTGTCTTTGCTTCCACATGCTGAGCAAATAAACTCTTCTTTTTCTTTTGGCTATTTGATCCCGCAGATGTGGATGACATTGTCTTGAAAGAAATAAAAATAAAAATGAAGGAAATGTGAGATGAACACTCGAAACTCTGCTCACACAGCATTTTGGGAATAGGTATTGCTATTAGAAAGTGTCTTTGGTGAAATGACTCTTAATGAAACAATTCAACAAACAGAACAGCTATCAGAAACAAAAGGAGGCAGCTTTCAGCAAGTTACTATTCTTTTCCAATTCAACAACAATTTTACATTAAATTGAGGAAATACATATGTTTACAATCATTGATAAAAGAAATAAAAATTAATCTGGAAGAATTTTAAACCATACATTTAAGACTTCTTACATATGTTTACAATCATTGATAAAAGAAATAAAAATTAATCTGGAAGAATTTTAAACCATACATTTAAGACTTCTTATTCTTACTCAATACGTACCTTTGGAATTATATCATTGTGAAGAACACTTGGAAAAGGCTGCTTAGTGAGGGCTGGAGCTGACACAGTTTGGTGTCTTGTATCTCTTTCCTGAAGGGAAAGTTGAACAAAATGCTATTGCAACTTTTCCTTTACACATTTGATACTATTATCAATTCAAGTAGCAAATTTTACAAACCATCTAAATTCGATTATCATTCAGGCTAACTGTAGCAAACTGAGTTGATACTCTATAAATAAGTGACATTATTCTTGTATACCCATGAAAACTCTATTAAAACGTTATTAAAAGACTAAACCAAAGCTATAGATTACTTACAATGATAGTTGTCAAAACAGCAGCAAACCCAGTATCTTTTCCTGTGAAATAGGTAAAGGTTTCTTTAAAAAATATGAAGAATTTACCAATTATAAATAGAATTGTCATCTGACATTTTTCCGTATTCTATCAGAAAAGAGCAAAGGCAAATTTCCATGTAAAGGAAGGGGACTACTTTAAAAAACAATTCTACATTCTTACTTGCAAGAAAAGCACTGGAATCAATTGCTTAAAAAAATATGCTAATTACATAAAATTCAGACACACTTTTCCTCTCTCTGCCACCATGACAAGAAAGTATGATGTACAAAAAATAATGTTAACAACAAAGCTGCGGTTCTAATAGGCTAAATATATATATATATATATATAATATATAGTGTGTAGTTTATACATTTAGCTAGTTTTGTTGAAACTTCTTAAGTCATCAAAAAACAATTATCATTACTAAAAATAGTAAAAAACAACCAAGCCAAACTAGGTTGTTCTTTTTTTAAATTTTAGCATCAGGAAGCATTATAATTATATTACAAGGAAAAGAGCGGTAAAAGTAAAATATAAAAACTGACTAATGCAGTTTCAACAACAATTACAAACTGTATGAACAACGCAGCTTGCGTTGGTCGGCACAATGTTAGCATACTCAGGAATACAGTGTACCATGCTCAGCAGTTCAAGGGTTAAGAATGAATACAAAAAATGGCTCGAGGAGCTTTCATCGGAGGTTTGAATTTAGAATGCCATACAATACTACTAGGGTTAAGAAAAAACATCTCATGACATGGGGCACGAATTGGAAAGAGGCAAGGTTGTATCTGCCAGTACTGCTACACTAAAAGTATTCATTAAATGTATGTCATACATTTTCTTGACTAGATGTTGACAGTAGGTGAATATATGGCGGTATAACGAGATTTAACTGTAAAATGCGCCAATAATTTTGTGATTTCAAAAATCTTAAAAGTTAGATATTTACCACAGAAATGTTTCAAGTTGTTATGTAATCCAGTTGATTCTTAAACTGAAAATCAAACTTAAATAAAACAAAAAGAGTGACAATTCATAATCAAAACTTTTCTCAGAGATGAGTATTGATTCATAATACATACTTTCCATCATTTCCTCTACATCTTCATCTGCAGAGCTTTCAGCTTTTTTATCCCAAGAGACAACTTTGGATCTTTTCACAGGCGAAGGATATGCCCCAGAAGTAGAAGGTCTATCCGAGAGTTCAAGACCTTGAAGGAAAAAGAGGAAACAACACATTTTATAAAATTCTACTTTAAAAATAATGGAATCTGCTTCACATTATTTAATTCATGGAATGGTTACTTGTAATTACTTGGATGTGAGTAAAATATCAACATTTTCAGTCATAGCAATCTTCACTTAAAATAATATGCCTATTTTGGGTACCAGTATTCATTTTATTTTTATTTTTTTTTAAATGTAATTGATTGTTGCTGGATCTAACCTTCTTCTTAAAAGGGAATAAAATAGAAGATTTGACAGTATTGTTCAATAGAGGTCCATGTGAGGAATTCGCCTTCCAAACATACAATGTAACAATTACAATGTATGTATCCACATGATGCTTTTATCAACATGGCACCAAAAGTGCCTGTTTTTTTTTTTTTGCTATGTAACATAGACATCAATTTTGCCACAAGATGGTTATAATGACATAGCGATTGATCAATATTATCAATATTCAGTGTAAAACTAGCCAGCAATATCCAATTGTAAGAAAAAACGACAGCCATTGAAAATGAGTGATTATTCGCATTACCATCCTGCCCCTTGACAAAGACCCTGTGCATTTCACAGTCATGATTAGAAAATAGTTCAGGTAGAGCTATAACTTCAACTACAAGCAAAGCAGATGAGACAGGTTGTTGATGTTCATATTCAAAAAATCTGGTTGTAGTATTGAACATTTTCATTTTTATTTTTTCATAAATTTCTTGCAGCAAAAGAAAATAAATATGATCTTTGAAAAATCAAAATATTGCATATTAATCTTCCGTCTTTCAAAAACAGTGTAGGATTATCATAGGTCGGAAAATTCCAGCTGGCGGAGGGTTTGAGGAAATTCTAAAGAAGATAGCGTGTGTCTGACTGCCTGGTATGTGTTGGTTGGTGGTTGAGCAGGGAAGATGCTGTTTGTTGACCCGCCACGTCAAAGCACTTCATAACAAATTAAAATAGCAGGCTACCGCAAAAGTCATCCTCACATGCTCAGTGACAAGAGTGAGAGAGCAGCTTGGTATGAATATATAAGCACAACATCTTCCTTGATTAATGCTATTGCCAGCGTTGAGGATCATCCCAACAAAGAAAAATGTTTGCTGTCATTCAGAAACAGACAACAATCACCGACTATTTTAAGTCGAATCAAGTGTCAACGTTCCCAATTTAAAACCAGTCTTTTTAAGAGCCACCAAATCATCCAGTTTGACTTCATATGTTGAGAACTCATATTATCCATTTGTTTCCCTTTCATTTTTTGGTAGGACTAATATACCGACATATATCGACATTTTCACGCTGACCCAACTATGGCGATCCATTTTCTACCATATTGTACTACTTATTTTTTAGCTTAACTGATTCCTTCCATTCCCCCGCTGGGAGCGTGGTTTCGTTTTCCACTCTAGTCCATTCCCCCGCTGCCAGCGGGATTTTCATAGCGTTAAAACAAAGTCCATTTTAACATCCAAACCAAGTTTGATTTGACCCCGACATTGAGAATAGGTCAAGACTGCTTCCTTTTGACCTAAATTGCGCCAAAACATTACATCGACTAGATCTTTGAAAGACGAACGTTTTTGGTTACAAATTCTTTGCGCTGCTCCTCACTACGAAAAAACAACACAAAATGGCTGCCCGGCCTTTGAGAATACGTCGACATAGGCTGCAGAACAAGCCGTTTATTGTTCTAAACGCTAGATACAGACAATGGAATTGAATTAGAAGAAAGTGATGGTGATGAGGAAACAGAATGTAGAGTTGGGCAAGCAAGTTGTTCAAGTGGCGACAATAATTCGGCCAGTGAAAATGACCAAAAATTATCATTTTTTTCAGATTATTTTCCATTTATAATTGCACCCAGCAAAATGGACACAATTGGATTATTTTCTTGCATTTACTTTTCAAAATCACAATGAACACCCTGGAGGGATATCTTATTATTATATCGAGTCTTTTTCATATTTTGAATAAGCAGTTTGGATAAAAACTCTGGATAATTGATAAGATCGAACTTTTTTTTTTTTTCATTTTTCACTACCTCTGCTAACAAATTTATTTCATTTTAACAAATATGAATACTTCTATAGCATTTAGTCCTTGCTTATCATATTTCTCTTTTTCTCCTGATTAATATGATGTATAACATGCTATACTTTAATCCATTCTTAGAGTAGAAAACCTAGAATACTATGAAGCAACTCTGAGTCTATTTTTGCGCCCAAAAAAAAACTCTGGCACAGCACCAAATAAATCCTGGATGGAATCAGTTAAAACAGTAACAGAATTATCAATTGCCTTTTCTTACACTACGTATCTAGATAAATCAGAGTATGCTTTTGGCATACCTATGTCAGTTCACTGATGATATCTGATTTGATATAACTTGGGGGTAATGAATAGTTTAGAATATATTTGATTTTAAAGTTGAAAATAACAATATTATGTAAGTCGAGTAATACAAAACATTTTTATTTTATTTTTTGGAGGTTTAGCTAAATCGCATAGCAGTAGTGGAGTGATTTTCAATAAAAAAAAGTATTATTACTTAACGACTCAAACAAGTTGTTGAGTTGTGTGGACCTCTACTATAAATTTTTTAACGAATTTGGCATGAGTAAATCTATCTAGATAGATCAGATTAGAGGAGGAAACTGTAAAGTAACATCAAATAAAGGTTCTAGTAGATTGATCTAACTATAGCAAAATAGTTCACCTTCCATTTTGACAATATCCCTGTCAGGTTTTGACTTCATGACATCTTTTTCTTCAAGTTTTCTTTTATCAGATTTGATAACCATGCTATGTTGCGCAGCATTTCCTGATGTGAGGAACTCTGTTTGCATTTTCAGAAGATCCTCCTCAGTATCACCTGGCTTTGGACGCTCCATCTTTTGCTGGCAAAAAAAAAAAAAATACATTAGAGTCCATCTAGAAAGCCAAGATAACATATATGACTTTTTGTGTATAGTATAATCAAAATTCTGACATGAATGGCTATCCAGGCTTGACTGTAAAGCAAGACTTGATTCAGTCAGATCATGAAGGTTAAATGTTGGTAGTGTCAATTGACACAAAGTGAAATCTTGACCTCAATTGCTATAAAAAGACGTTTCCAAGCAGTTATGTTGCATTTTTTTTTTTGGCCATTCATAGGCCGCTAATCATAGGCCTGTACTTGTGCTGCCAACATTTCTACGATTCTATTACCCTTTCTAGGCATGATTATTTCTAGAAAGAAAAAAAAATGCATTAAGATTCCAAGGCCTAAAGTGTTGACTTTGACACTTCACTGTGGCCAGATGTTAGATTTAATCCCTTTCAAGCTTAGATTTCTATACTGCCAACGTTTTTTTCTTTCATAGTTTTCAAACCTACTCTAGAGTAAACAGTTGAACCTAGACCTACATGGTTTTGATTTCTTCTCAAAGTGTGTGCTTTTCAGACACTATAGCAACAGGATCGTAGGTATCATTTGTGCAGAGTATTACTCTGTGTCAATTGACACAGAGTTACTGTAACACTAATTCTTTCCAGACTGGGTTTAAACTGAATGCCAAGTAATTTTTCTCTGCAAGGCATTATTTGCAATTAGTGTCAATTGATGCTAATAGATAAATGTTTGAAATCGAAAATCGAATAGCAGACTTCTAATATGAGATGATGGACGGTTTGCAAAACTTGAGGCCTTACGTAATATTCAGGACTCTGGAACCATGAGAATATTATATATCTGGTAGGGGGTCATATGTAGTGCAACGCGAACCCAATCTCTTTGCAGAAGGAGAATGCAGATGAAAGTGAAAGAAACAACTCTCGTCACCTGTCTCCCATTACTCAGTCTGGCTCTGGTTTCTAGTTTCGATTTCTCTCTCCGTTGATCCCGCGATTCCCGTCATTTCATAATTTCGTTTCCGTTTTTTCATCATTATTACATAGCTAAGTTTACCTTTGTAATCATGTCACTCATCTCATATATTAGATATCATTCTTCTTTTTCTTCTTCTTCTGTCTATTATTATTATTACTATTATCATTATTAGTATCATCTTCATCATCAGCATCATCATCATCATTATTGTGTAGACTTAAGATAGACTTCTCTTTCAGACGCCGTATGTTCATAAATGCTGTCTGGAGGAAGAACGAATGCATGTCGATGAAATCAGTGATTTCTAAGCAAATGAGCAGAATTTTTTTTTTATCAAATGACAACGTCGTGGTAATGCGCTATAAAAGAGTTATTTAGCATTAATTATTAAAGTGTATCTAGATACGTAGATAGCTATCTTGTCTTAGTAGATGACAATTATAAGCTAATTTGTTACAACCTTCCAATCATCTGATGTTTTTGGCCTACTTATAGTTTTCCGATCATGATTTAAAAAAATAATAACTGTATTGATGAGATGTGGATCAAATGCCAGCTCATAGAGGCCACCGAATAGAGCTTATTGTTGACATTGTTGTTCACCCAGTGTCGGTTGACATCACTTTACTGGGGCCATTTTCAACTCACCGACACTCGATACACAGAGTGAGCATATTGATAAGTCACCGATGCGCTCCGAGCAGATTATTCACTAAGCCTACTGCACGTGCAGAAAGGCAAAACTGTATAATTACAATTTTGAGAACCAACATGTCAACAAAAAAATGCTCAAACCTTTTACATCATTCATGCTAGAGTGACTTGAACATTTTATAGTATTTAAAACCGAAGAGGAATCCGATGATAATTCAGTGGGTATAGTCAGCAGAAGTGAGAAGTCACAGATGGAGAACCCATCCCCACCTTCCATCCACTCCCTCCCTTCCCCCCAAAAAACAACAACAACGTAGATGACAAGGCGTATTTCATAAATAAATAAAAGGAAAGAGTGTCTTAAATATATGGATCATTATGATATCGTGGAATGAACCCACTCGGTGATGAACCTTCATGACAATTTAAAAAATTGTAGAATGAGATGAAATAGAACAACGGAACTTCTAAGGTGCTTCATTGCTTCATTTCAAACTAGACATTATCCCGTTCCATAGTAGCTGGGACCACCTATTACATTATTATGAAATATTACTTGAAATCGAATGAACAAGTGTTTTATAATAAATGCGAAAGACAGAAAATAAAAAGTACGTTATCTCTAGCTAAGAGATGTTATCCGGGTATTTCTAGTCACGTGATGAACACAATTATGTTGTTGGGTGAGACGCCATTTTGTGGCCTTGATGCTTTTCTCTGTCAAAATCTTAAAGATAAAGAATGAATTTCTCGTCCTGACAATGAAAAATGTATTTCTTAACTCTTCGGATGGTATCCTAAGGACGTGAAGTCTCTTACTGATTACATTTCATGACGATACTTTCATCTTGTGAGATTTAATGGCGAGCAGAGTTCAAGTTGCTAAGTTCCCTTTACATGACTTCAATGATGTTCCTGTCTTAGATCCGACCTACTCTGGGGTGTGGAATATGGAAGAAGATGATGTGTTGGGCCAGCTTAAAGATGAAAGTTTTAAAAAGCGAGTGGAGACACTTGAACAGCTCATTATTACTGTTAGGAGGCATGGAGGACGACTTCCATTCGGAGATCAGGAATCCATTTTTAGGGGTCTTGGTCTGGCTCTGTCAGATACCAACTGGGAGATCAGAAACAAATGTATACAACTTTTGCAAGAAATTATACCCAACTTAGGGGACAGCATAGACTTTTGTATGTCTCTTGTTTTGGATAAAATGCTTGCTAGTATTGGTGATAGTAAAGTTACTGTGAGAAGAATGGTCATCCAAGCACTCAGGGCTTATATGAAGCATACTCGAAATTTGCCTGCGGTGTTTGAATCCCTTGTGAATACAGGATTAGAAAATGAAAGACCGTCTGTAAGGAGAGAGATGGTTAATTGCTTGCCAGTACTTTTGACAAAAGAATTTGTCAATGTGGATTTATCAAAAATTATTCAGTCTCTTGCAAAGAAGTTGTTGGATACCTCTGTTGAAGATAACCTTAGAGATAGCTCTCTCATGACGCTTAACAAAATTGAATTATCCATTGGAGAGGAAGTTTTTGCAGCATACTTGAAAAATCTCTCAATGCCACTGAGGAAATATTACTTGCAATTATCAGGAAAGCGTGATAATGGATTTTATGAAGATGATCAAAATTTCAGTCCTGGTGGTAAAATGATGTTTTATCAAGGTTCAATGAATGGAAATGACAACAGACATGGGTTTGTAGGGGAGAATTTGGCATTTGGAATTGTACCCAGTCATATTTTGACAAGAATTAATGACCAAAAAGATTTTCGCACTCGTGCTCAAGCTGTGGAAAATCTTCGCACAACCGTTGTCAATAGCATGGAAGTTTCAACAACTCTCATGCCTCACATGTCATCCTTTATTGCATTTTTGAGTAATCTCCTTGATGATTCAAACTTCAAGATAATAACAGTGACTCTAGAGATTTTGGAGACACTGGTTGGAAAGCTAGAAAATAATACAAAAACTTTCCTAAAACCTTTACTTGCTGCTTTGTTGAAGCGAATGGGAGACAACAAACTTGTTATTCGCCAACTTGTAATGAGTATTGTGATAAGGCTTATGAGAAATTCATCCCCTCAGCAAGTCATAAATGTTATTGAGGACAATTTGAAACACAGAAACTCTAGAGTGAGACAAGAGACTATCAATTTCATCATTGCAGCCCTCTTGACTTTTCCACGCTATGAATTTGACCTCCCTGGTATTTGTCAAATGGTTGGACCCACCTTGACAGATGTGAAAAGGGCAGTTCGGCAAGCAGCTTTGGAGTGTTTTGCTACTCTTGCTCAAGTAATGGGTTCAGGACAGCTTCAGCCTCTCGTTTCTGCCGTTGATCAAGTAGAGTTGGGAAGTTCAGATGGGGAGGGTCTCATGGCAGCAGTTCAGGCAAGGCTAGCTCGAAAACAGCTTCCAAAATTAAGCAGTGAAGGCATGGTAGAATATGCGACTCCAACACCCACATCAGCAACTGTCAGATCCTCAACAGCAACCCAGAGTGCTGATACAGAATGGATTATGGCTGTGGGTACTGGAGTGTCCAGTTCAGCTCGAACCGCTCGGTCAGATGCCTTAGAGTTGGAAAGTGTGACAAGTACATCCTCTGCTCGTTCCACTCCAATGGTAGGGTCAGATGTGTCGGCTCCCACTCCTGCCCCTCGCAGATTCATGAGTGCTGGAAGAGGCCGCAACAAGTTACCTTGGGAAGAGATCAAGGATGACAGGACAAGGACATATCAAGAACTCCCTGGATCTGCACCCATACAGGTAAAAATATGACATTGTTTACTTTTTATCTAACAACCTAACATTTGATGTTGTTGTGTAATAGCCCTTTGGGTTGCAGGATATATTCTGTGTAGTCTTTGTCACATATGTTCGGCTTTGTCAATAGTATTGTTAATGAAGACTATGTATGTCAAAAACTGCATGCTCAGAGTGAAAAAATCTTTACCTGTGACCTGATTGAAACCCAATTGATGATCCAACAGCTTCTCTTTATTTTTATCCAAATTTATCCCAGACTGTAAAGCTTAAAAAAACCTTGAATAAAAAAGATTTTATATTCTTAATTTTGACAATCATCACAATAGTAATTCATGGTAGTACCAATATTTATGGTGCCATGTCAAAAGACCTTTTTTTTAATCAATCTCCTGTGTTTGTTTATATATTTGTTTTCATTTTCATTCTCATCTTGATGAGTTGTTATGGTTTTTTTTCGATGTGACTATGTTTCATAGAAGATTGCACTTTTTCGAATCACATTTTTTTTTTAAATTTTTGTCATGCACTGATTTCCTCCTCTGCACAATTTTTCAAAAGCTAGTCACGTGTCCAACACACTTTTTCTGTTTTGATTTTCATTCATGTTATCCCTCTATCCTCATTTTGGTTTTATTTTTAAAGGCTTTGGCAATATTGTGCTTTAAAACATTGGTTCTTTTTTGATGTTTGTAAAAAAGGTAAAACGAACTGTGAAGTCAGCCCATGTGTCGGTAAGTTTCAGCTTGTAGAATTACAATTTGCTCTCATTGTAGGATGACTTTCATTAGCAAATGTAGCTTTTAAGAGGACATATTTTCAAATCCTTTGTGACCCAATACATTGTCAATATCACTGATATAGTTGCTCCTTTTAGTATAAAAATATTTTTCTGTACATTGTAATCCTCTTTTAAAGGTGAAGGTTTAGTTTGGTAAAGGTAATTTCAAACTTTGATTTCAGATATAATATTTAAAAACATCATTTGATTCCCATACTCAATGCTGAGCATTGTGGATCAGGAGTTCAGTCCTGATTGTATCAGGCATACAAGATTGTGTTGTAGTTTGCCATTGCTTTCCACACCACGTTTACTTTCCCCGGGTCTAAAGAGACCATGCTTCCCATTTTCTGCTGGCTGTACAGGCCCTGATAGAAACATCTTGCGACGGCTGGGATTCAAACCTGCTCCATACAACACAAGGATTTAAAATTCTCAGAACACATTACAGCAATCAAATCTCTATTTTGCATGCTTAGTTAATTGTCATAGTCTTCTTGAATTAAGAAGACCCAGATTTTTTTCAAATGTAGACAGATGTTTTCTTTTTAGTCTTTATAGTCTTTTTTCCTTGTCCCTTTAACTGTTGTTTTAATATTTAATCCATTGTTTATATTTAATTTCCAATATTTGGGTTTGGAAAAAAATTGAAAGGTAGAATTATTCATTGATTATTTAGTTCCTTTTCTTTCCTTAATGTTAAAGAATTTCAGTCATAGACTATTTCGATGTCAAAATTCAAATTTGACAGTACAAGTGGCAACAAATTAATACTTCTTTTAAAAGTTAAATATTAAATGGTAAAATTATCATTTTGCCTGTCTCAATTGTGTTGAGAAGGGACACATGTTATGCCATAATCTGCGTGCCAACTTTATTAATAGTTTGACAGCTCTTTTAGCCTTGATATATTATACTGAATACAAGCAAGCAAAAAATGACATGGCTGATTGGTTAAAACAATCGTGTTCATTCGCCTTGAATTTGATCAGGGTTAGGTTTCTATTGATTTCTTCTCAACTTTACCATAACCACTTAGGCCTAAATGCCTCTATTGTGCTTAATTATTGATTCATGAATTTCAAACTTGATTATAATCAGCATACTCTTTTATAAGTATATTTTTCTTTTAAGATTGACCAACGGCGACCCAATAATGGAGTCCTAAATATATTGAATTAAATAATGGAAATGTATGCAATGTTAGCTCCAGCTCCAGTAAAGTAAAGAGACAATGTTTGATTACTGATTTTCTCCACCTTCTGTTCTAAAAGTCAATGTTGACTTTTTGATTGTGGAGCAACTCTATGGCATCACATTTTGCTTGTACATTTAGACTGTTTGATGCTTAGTTTGTAAAGATCTTTTGTGGATTAAATTAGATTTAAAGTAGTCTGGTTCCTATCTTCCCTATCTGTTTTATTTAATAACTTCTGTTTCCTATCCTATCTAATCTTTACATTGTATGGTCCTATAATGTTTAATATTGCTTACAGAAAAAAACATAGAGATGCTTTTTTTAGTTGTGTATTCATGATGTTCACTGTCAAAATAATTTTAAAAAAATCCTTTTTTTCTTAGTTGTTCTAGGTTCAGATTTATTAAAAGGGTCAGCACATAAAATTTGAATGTAATATTATGAAATGACCTTTGAATAAAAGCACATCCAGATTGCCAGAATCATTAGCATTAACGCTTTCACAGTTGATCTGATTCTAACCTAAATTAAATGTACAAGAGCTTCAAAATAGCATATATCAATCAGATACTGGCATGTTAGTCACTCCCTTTTTTTCACCTTTGATAACCACTGGCCTAGCGATCCCCTCTCTTTTACACAATCAGATTTAGTAACTTATCAGAAGCTGGAATTTCAGGCTCGGGGCATTTGCCAGATTACTTAAACCAGATTAATCTGGTTTAAAAACAGGCAAATTGAAGATTTTGATATTCTAGCTATGTAGTTGTTTTGATTAAAAATGACCTTAGCATTGAAAGGGTGAAAGAAAGGAAATTGGAAACTTTTACAATACAATCTAGATGTTTTCTGGGTCACAAAATATTTTTTTGGCCAATTCATGAGGCTGGTATCCTTGGTATGCTTTATGATATCTAATTATGATAATTGATCACTGAGCTCTTTTCCTCCCTTATTCTTAATGTGGTAGTGCACACGGAGACTAGAATTGTGCATATTCAGAGACTTAAAAAAGATTATCTTGTCTTTCATTGTACCTGACAAAGACATTTGATTGGAATGTTACTGCCTTTATCCTGTCTTGTCTTACTATGTTATAGCTTCTAAACTTCACTCCTATTATATTTAAAAAAATTCTTTGTCCTTGGTGTCACTGCAGAGCCAGATGATGGACGACGCTCCCCCCAAGCCCCGACAGACTTGGGGTGTCAACGACTCCGTGGACACTCAGAGCCAGTATACACATCGACCGCTGTCAGACAAACAGCCTGTAAAAAGACGAACCACTGTCATGGGCTTGACCAGCCCTGAGGAGCCTGATTCTTCAGGTAAGGGATACTATAAATTCTCATCTAAAGTTAAGTTCTCTTTTTTGGCATTGTCCTTGTTTCTAGCATGTTGTCCCCTTTATTTACACTGCATTGCTCTGTCTCTATTTCTTGTCATATTAGCAGTCTTCCTTCATGGCTTAAAAAAATCTTGACTGAGCCATTGATTTCCCTCAGACCTGTAAGTCTTCAGACAATAGTAGAATTTTGAAAAATCAGAGAAGGGAACAAAAGTGGCTCTGAAAAAACAATGTTGAAAGACATCTAGATTACTCTTTTTGTCAGCATATAAGATAAGATAAGATAACTTTATTGATCCCTCAACGGGGAAATTATTTTACAATGTTACATACAGACATAGG
>JAUEKZ010030784.1:0-18056 GCA_031471865.1 Melibe leonina | reverse complement strand
TAGATAGATAGATAGATAGATAGATAGATAGATAGATAGATAGATAGATAGATAGATAGATAGATAGATAGATGAAGTTACCGATGTATAGATGGATGGGTAAACAGATGGACGAATGGATGGATACATCCGTAGGGAGAGAGAATGTGTGCATGTTTGTATGTGTGGGTGGATGGGTGGGTAAGTGAGAGAGAGAGAGAGGGAGAAGGGAGAGAGGAATAAGGAAGGAATGATTCACAGGGTAATTGAAGTGTCTTACCTAATTCACGATAATCTTCCCTCCTCCACCTCCACCCCATCCCCACCCCAACCTCCTCCGCCAACCCCCACCCCAATCCCCATCTCCATCCCACCCCCACATCTACATACACAGGGGAGAGACAGAAGCTCTCTAGTTCAAAACCCGGCAAGAGCTCAACGAACGAACGGCGCCCACACCATTCATCCAAGCACACGAAGGATGGTTAAGTGGGGAGCTTCTGGTTTCCTCCCTTTGTTTGTCCGCCAGGGGGAGCGATTTGACAATGTTTATACTGCATTACGAGAACGGCTCATGCGTCATTAAGCCTTTAAGCTGTCATTATCTTGGAATCGCAAACAATGAAAGGAAAAACCTGGAAATTGTTATGAATAATGTAATCGGTTTTTTTCTTCGCCCCTGTCTCGTCTTCGGTGTGATGATATTGTGCGAATGACAAATTGGAAGTTAAACGAAACATTGAGTTTTATGCCCTCCTTGACACCGTTTAGTCGTAAATCTTTTTTTCGGCTTTTCTTCTTTTTATTATAATTTCTCAAATAGATATCGCATGCGAAAATAAAAGGCCAAACTATCTGGCTTTAACGTTTGCTTTGGAATTTATGCAGATTTACGAATTTCTGCAACAATTATGTTTTATATAAGTAAAGGTAAGTAATTACCCTATATAGCGCTGATATCCACAAATTGTGCTAATAGCGCTTCACACTCTTTACTTCCCCCGGCCAAAAGCGAACATTGCAACATATAACACAAGATAAGCGCATGTAATGCGTGTTATAATTTGTTTGTAGGACACGGACACTGCTGTGTGGAGGGCCAGGTACCCATTTTGCTGATGGGTCGACAGTAGGGTTTTCCAGTCCCGGAAAAAAAATTGCCCATCAGAAGAATCGAAGCCAGAACCTTCTGCGCAACAGTCTGATTCTCTAACTACTGAGTTAATGCGCTTTATGACTTAAATTTGGATTAATGAAATTTCAAATCGATTCAAGTTTTATGTTTGTGTCACTGCTACGGCTCCTGGTCGGTGCCGATCGATTTAGGAACAAAGATTTACATGTAAATAATCCACATAAACCGCCGAAGTGCAAGAGACCAAAAAAGATATTCAAGAAAAGAACAAAATGTAACACTAAAAGCCTTTCCATTTTGCACCACCATTCGACGTCTTTATGTTCAGTGACGGGACATGGAAGTGCCTATAAAACAACTACACTCCAAAAGCTTATTGAATGGGCGTACAGTCATCATCGGTACCATAGATCTCATAACAGTTCTAAATCAACGAAGCTAATCTCTTTGATTGATACTGACTGAACCGTTTCAAGTTCACTGCTCTGCTAACCATTTTGCCACATTCTCAATGTATACCTTCGTGATAAAAGAAAAGAACACAACCACTATCATAGTAGGTGCCTGTTATTCTACTATGCATACAATTAAATTGTGCTGGAATCAGATCTCGCAGTGAAAGGGTTAAAACTCTGGTTTGATGAAACATTTATACCTTTAAAAAATTTTCACTGGATGTTTGAATTTAAAATGCCATACCATATTTTAACTACTCCTACTACTACTACTGCTGCTGCTACTACTACTACTACTACTACTACTACTACTACTACTACTGCTGCTGCTGCTACTGCTGCTACTAGTACTACTACTACTCCTACTACTATTACTACTACTACTACTACTACTACTACTACTGCTGCTACTACTACTAGTACTACTACTACTCCTACTACTATTACTACTACTACTACTACTACTACAACAACTTCAACTACTTTATTACTATTATTTAAACCTTGTTCGTATAAAATAATAAAGAAGGTTGAGAATATTATTTGCAAATAAGGAGTAGATATCTAGACGGTAGTTCTGGAGCTTCTAGATCAATAAAGAAGAGTTACATTCCTATATTCCCACTATACTTCTACAACAAATTATTATCTTCAATAATTTCCTTATCTTCTTCAGTAAATAGTTCAAACTTGAAGCCAGTTCGACCGGTAGTCTAGTCTATACTACTAGATAGATAAATATAAAATAGTACTGCTTGTTACCGTAGCAGCTACTGCCAGAGAGAGAGAGAGAGAGAGAGGGAGGAGAGAGTGGGAGGAGAGAAGAGACAGAGAAGAGAGTGAGAGAGAGAAAGAGAGAGAGAGAGACGGAGAGAAAAAGAGAAAGAGAGACAGAGAGAGAAAAAGAGAAACAGAGAGAGAGTGAGAGAGAGAAAGAGAGAGAGTGAGAGAGAGAAAGAGAGAGAGAAAGAGAGAGAAAGAGAGAGATTGAAGACAGAGATAGAAAGGAAGAGAGAGAGAGATGGAGAGAGAAAATGAGAGTTAGAGAGAGAGAGAAAGACAGAAGAAAGGGAGAGAGGAGAGAGAGAGGGAGGAGAGACAGAGAAAGAGAGAGAAGAGGCCGAGAAGAGAGAGGAGAGAGAGAACATAGAGAAAGAGAGAGAAAGAGAGGGAAAGAAAGAGAAAGAGAGATAAAGAAAGAGAAAGAGAGATAAAGAAAGAGAAAGAGAGAGAAATATAGAGAAAAAAATAGAAAGAGATAGAAAGAGAGAGAAAGAAAGATAGAGAGAGAGAGAGAGAGAGAGTGGGGAAAGAGAGAAGATACAGATTAGACAGAGACACGGAGAGAGAGGGTAAGAAGAGAAAGAGAGAAGGAGTGAGAGAGAGGAGAGAGTGGGGGAGAGAGAGAGAGATCTATACCATAGCTGATATCAATACGACTTGGCTGACTGTAGGGCCTGCTTGCCCTCGCCGTCACAGCTCGGTATGTGCATGCATAGCTTGTCGCGCACTTTGTCGCTAAGCAGGCGCCCCCATTTTACTGGGGAACACTTCGCCCTGTCACACGCTGTCATTACACCGCATCGTTCACGCCTCCACTTCGTCCTGTAACGACTTCGCCCGTTCTCTCCAGATTATCAATAAACCTTCGCTGTCGACGGACTTTCCTCACGGTGCGCGAAGAATAGAAGGTGTGAAGAAAAACAGAAACGGTAGCAGCGTCTCTCCATCACTAAGTAAAACAGAGTCGGTGACTTTCTCACTCCGACGACCCCCTCGCCACTGTATGCTTCTCCTCTGAGAAAGTTTGCGCTCTTCGTTGGAAGTGGATTGTGCTAGATCTGCCTGTTTTATCTCTATCTAGATATCTAGTGGTTTGGTGATTTGATTACCGCGGTGTTGTGTTTATTGTGGTGCTATTAATTTGTTTCTTTTTTTGTTTTTTTCTTCTTTTAGTTGTTAGCTTTAATTTTTATTTTTTTCTCCCGTTTTCATCGTTTCTGCATTCATCTGGCAAGGTATGATAATATATCTCTTTTGAATTATTTTACTTTTTTTTTCTTTGGTAATGGACATGAGCAAACACATGATTCAATGTCCATTATTGTTTTAAAATTATGTGCTATTAGTTGTAGTCCCTTTCACTCTGTTCCATTATACATTACTCGATACAGACACACACACACACACACACACACACACACACACACTTATTCACAAATACAATCACACAGAGTCTCATTCTCTCTCTCTCTATTTCTCTCTCTTCCACTTCACTTTTTTTCTTTTTCTCTAAATGAAAACAAAATCAATAATGAATGACTATATATTTATCGTATCTGAAATGTGGTGTCCATCTTAGATATTTATTTCATAATATGTTTGTTATTATCTGCATCCTATCGAAAGAAAATAAAAGGCCAACAAGGCTGTGGCTAACAGCACTTAAGTTTTTCTAGCCTGGGATACTGGCGGCCCTTAAGTTCTAGCCAGGGAGACTAGCTGTTAGCAGCACTTAAGTTCTTCTACTGTGACTGAGTTAAATGTTCAGGCGAGCCTTTCGTTTGTTTCTGTGTAGTTGTGAAGAGTCCCGGATACATTTTGGCTTATCTCAATATTTTAGACCATGTGAAAGGGTTAATATGAAAATCTAACACAAAGGCGAGAGAAAGTGCTGTGTTGCTAGTTCAAGGGAGCAATGCCAAGCATTTTCTTGTTTATTTATGCCGTTCTAGAGTCATGATAGTGGGCTCATCACCTGCTTGTTTTGGACTTGATCCTAAGTTTCCTTCATGGCTCCGAAACATCGTTTTTTTGTGTCTGGTTTTGTCATTGTCCTCCACCACTTGCTTATACAGCCACGCAGAGGGCTCTCTCAAATATCTCACCCAGTCACAGTATACTAACTCATGGCCAACCAGTCTTAATATTGTTCCTCTTATTTTACCAAATGTTAACTCAATTGATTCAAGGAATTCAACAAAATGGGTTTATAATATATTCTTTTAAAATTCATGTTACCTCTAGTAATGTGTATTATGAGATTAATTACTTGTTGTATTTTTCTCCTTTGCAGTGACAATGCTTGTCAGGAAGATGTGAAAAGATGTACCACAGTGCAAGCATCTTTAGTAGTTAGAGCTCAAGAAATGACCAGAGAACTGTAATTGTTTTCAGTTTGACGGAGCAAATCTATGCTCAAAGCAAGACCTATTTGTGGTATCAGATTCTAAAGTGTCCCCGTGTTCTCGATGGTGTAATTAATTTTGATCAATTCTTGATTTGCACAAATTATTTTTGTTTGAAATTCGACGAGTTTGATACGTTTGAGTCAAGATGTCCTAAAAAATGTGTGCGAAGAAAACAACCACCATGGCCCTGTTGCCATGGAAGATGGAAGGATATCAATTTCTTCTCCCTTTGTTCTTTGTTTTCTTTTTGCTGATAAAAACCAGTGTGCAGTCTCCAGCGTTATCTCCAGGAAGATCATATTCACACCGATCACCGAAGCGAAGTGTCGCAGCTAATGAAACCGTTCTGTTATCATCCACGTTAGTCCCATTATCTTCATCAACGTCGTCGTCATCTTCATCGTCATCCAAAGCGAACTCACGCTCATCAACTCGTCTTTCATTACTTTCATTCCCATCAGTGCCATCGTCGAAGTTTTCCTCAACGTCGTCGAGAAAGTTTTCATCGTCAAGATCATCTCCATCTTTTTCGAGATCATCGTCATCATCATCACCATCATCCATACCATCATCAATATATTCCTCATCGCCTTCATCCAAATCACCGTTTAAATCATCATCGAGACAGTCGTCCTACCCATCCAAACCCAAGCACAAGCAAGGCGTACACAGACCCAAACCCGACGCCTTGTCGCGGCTGTCCAAAGTGTTCGGCATCTCGCGGATTCCGTCCCGGGTTTTCCATCGCTCCCCGCCCCAGTACATGAAGGATCTATACGCCAGCATTACCGACACCGGCGGACTCAGCAGGACCAGCGGACCGTACGATTCCAACGTCATCCGGAGTCTCCCAGACCGAGGTACGTATGTAGCATGTCCACGGTCTCTTGTCCTCTAGAGCCGAATGGCCCATGGACCCGGAGCTTATTCCGTATCTTTTTTTTTTGTAGCCGACAAATGGCAATGTTTGCCACCCTCTGGATAGGACGCTGGGTCTATTGAAGATTACTTTCCCCAACCCAAGTTTTCGATTGGTACCCATTTTACACCTGGGTGGTGTGAGGCAATTGGACTAAATTTCTTTGCCCATGTAACAAACTGAAGTGCCACTGGTGAGAATCGAACCCGGTGCTCCTGGGTTCTGTGCTGCGTCGCTACCAGTTAGGCCACCGCGCCTCCTCTTGGTTTTTTGTACTAGTAAATATATAATTTTAAAGTACAATAGAGGCTTACACGCCACGCATTACCAGAGCTTTTAAAGGTAAATATGTAGCGTGAAGCGGACACGTGACCATGGTTGCCACTCTCTAGATAGGACCCTGGTCTATCGCAGAAACCTCGAACCCCGACCCAGTCAGACCTAACACGTTGAAATTCTAGCAGCTATCCCAACAAGCTTTCTGTCTTATGGGCACAGTGCTGAGACTAGTTGGCCCTGAGTTAGTATACTGTGACAGGGTGTTTTGTAGAAGTTATCTTGTCTGAAGAGCTCTGCCTGAACTACGTTGTATTAAAAAAGGGCGTTGACTAGGCGACAAAAAAGCCACCAACGGTATCTTCGAATATATTGCTACTGACTGATCATTATTTATACACCTAAACCTCATTCCACCGCCATTCTCGACTACCACCAACATCTATTTGAGAACATTCATGACTTGCATATGATAAATACTTCTTGTTACACCGCCATTCTCGTTATACCGCCAACTTAGTGTTTTCCCCGCACCTGGCGGTATAACGAGGTCTAAGTGTATATATATATATATATACCTTATCTTTATTTAGATTTCGATCCTATTTGTTTTGATTCTTCTTTTAATTCCTAAATTTGCGATTCAGATTCTATCCTTGTTTTCTTCTTCGTCCTCTTTATTACTCATTGCTCTAACTGAAATATGTATGCTATATTACATTGACAGAATCTTCACAAAAATGATTTGTTTTTGTTGGACTATTAATGATACATACATACATACATACATACACACATACATACATACATCAATACATACATGAATACACCTACACACACAAACGTACACACACACACACAAATACATAATACAATGCTCACTAGGAGTATCAAAACAATTTTAGTAAAACAAGTACAAAGTATCTTACGTAGAGAGGAAGAGAACACAAGGAGGAGGAGGAGAAGGGAACACTGAGTACTTACTACCACTAAAGACAGGCGGCAGGCCAATTGTTTGGAAGACAAGTGGTACCAGACAGCTAACGGAGCTACGTGTGGATCCCAGGTGCGAGCCCCAGGTGGTGTAGCAAACTGCCGCTATTGACTAAAGGTGTTTGGAAGTTGACGCGAAAGCTGAGCCGATTCATGTCGGTGGCAATAAAAGATTTTCGTTTAGTCTCCGCCTGCAGTATCAAGAAGGCAAAATGGCTGGCAAAAAAATAATGATCTATTGGGGGAGATTGAGGGAAGGAAGGGAGGGAGGGGGTTTAAGGGGAACATGCAGAACTGTGTGGTTTATAGTATGTAGTGTAAAATGATAGATTTAGGAAGTGGGGAAAATTATATTGAAAATTGTATAGAGTTAGAAGAAATAAAAATACAAGAGGATGTCTGTGCTTGTGAAAGGGACAGGGATACATTGTGTTGGTATAATGTTTTGTTTTTTTACCACATTGTGTAGATATATATCATTTTTAGTTTTGTCTTGTTTTCAACTCTTGAATACTGCACCCGGCATTGTCGGGGCACAGATTTAAATTTCTGGTTATAAATGGAGCGATGTGACATGCGATACATCACTGCAGTCAAATATAATCAATCAAAGATCCAGGAGAGAGAATGTGGATCCAGACACAAGCAAACAGGCAAAAGACCCTCTATGCTGAGTCTTTGATGGCGTTGAGGAACAAAATCAATTTTGGCCGTGCTTTTTTAAATCAACCACTCAAATTGATTTGGTCTCTGTGTTGCCACATTAGCAGAGTGTCTGCAGTCTATAGGATAACAAGTGTTATTATCATATCTTATCATGCCCACAGAGCATAGATTGGATGAAATGGAGAAGAACCATAATCAGAACTAGGAGGGAATAGAAAAGAAGAACGAAGAAGAGGAGGAGAAGGAGGAGGTTGAGGAAGAAGAATACTAATCAACAGCTTATCTCTACAATAAAGAGTTCAATCATACACACTCTTTACAAAAACTAAACAGTTCACTGTTTAAAGTTGAATTTAAAGCATGAAATCGATCAGTAATGATAATAATGATAATAATACGAGGAGGCAGCAGGTGGAGGAGGAGAGGAGGGGGGTTGTGAGGGTTCACATTCAGGTTATGTTCGTCACCCATACCCAAATAGACGGGCAAATTGTTGCGTCGTAGGCTGGCACACACCTGTCTCTGCCAATAAGTTTTGATGAGCATCACAGTGGAATATAATCCTCTTTAAGCCCCCCCCCTCCCCTCAACCCACCCACCCACCGAGTTACTTAGTGCTTCCGAGATAAAAAAAACAAAAATACAACACACACACACACACACAGACACACACACACACACACACACACCGTAAGAGAAAGAAGGAAAAACTGGTAATAAAACGATTCCAAATTCTTCTGTCTTTCTATTATCATATTATTTAAGTTTGTTTTCTTGGGAATTTCCGAACGATAGATCTATCTAGTGTTTGCTATGTATCCCCCCCCCCCCCCTTTATCTCTCTCTCTCTCTCTCTCTCAATCGCGTTTCTTTCTTTTCAACTGTGCGGTCATTCGCTCTCTTTCTCTCTTTCTCTTTCTCTCTCTCTCTCTCTCTCTCTCAATCGCTTTTCTTTCTTTTCAACTGTGCGGTCATTCGCTCTCTTTCTCTCTCTCTCTCTCTCTCTCTCTCTCTCTCTATCTTTCAATCGCTTTTCTTTCGTTCAACTGTGCTGTCTTTCGCTCTCTTTCTCTCTCTCTCTCTCTTTCTCTCTCAATTGCTTTTCTTTCTTTTCCACTGTGCTGTCTTTCGCTCTCTTTCTCTCTCTCTTTATCTCTCTCTCTCTCTCTCAATCTCTCTCAAACTTTACTGTGCTGTCTTCATCATTAAAAGCGAAGGGGCAGGTGGCACCGTATTGCCTATGTAACTAAATAAGTGAAGGAATTTCCACCTCATCAGCCATTCATTTCGGAACTGGCTTTTTTCCAGCCAACAAAAATTAAGGTTGACTGATGGATGATGGATATTTTTTGTGTGTGTTTGATAGTAGCAACACTGAACTCAACGCATATTTCACTTACCTCCATTTTTTTCTTCTTGGACCCTCCTTCTTCTTTAATCTGTCTAACTCTTTCTCCATCAATCCACCCATATCCATTCTTTCATCCATCCATATCCATCGATCTCTATCCATCTGTCATTTCTTAAATCCACCCATATCCATCCATCTATCCATTCTTACATCCATCCATCTATCCATCCATATCCATTTGTTCTTACATCCATTCATAACCATCTATTTATCTATGTTTTCATCCATCCATCCGCCTATAACATCTACCTACCTACTGATAAGGAGAACATCTAAAACATAATTCGAATAAACAGGATCTAGAGCCTTTTTGGGCATATCATAAATTCCAACTGGCTTCGCAGCTCAGTAGCCAGCCGTAATCAGGCGCATGCGCTGCGCTGTGGGAGTGAACGACCTCTGTCTTCTAGGCCTTCCACTCTGAGACCCGAACCGACCCGCCAGAGTCGATCCTGGGCCGTCTCCCCACAAATGTTCATCCTAAAATAGCTGAAGATTGGCAGCGGTTGAGACCAATGTCAAACGAAGTGGCTGTGAATGGTGTCCTTATGCGTATTGTTTGCATGTTTTAGCCATCATCTGTTTTTATGTTCCCTTTTCTTCTGTGTCATTGTTAGAGGAGAGGGGACATTTCTTTCATTGCAAATCAACTTTTGCCACTGCTTCGTCTTTTGTTCTTCTATTTTTCTCGAAGAGATGGTATTTTTTCCGTTAAATCATCTTTCTTGGAAATGTCCCCGACAGGGTCTTAAGTTTATCTATTATTTAAACTAGCCCATCATATCATCTTACATAGTACTTACTCCTAAACGCTGGTATGATCTTAGCACTCGAAATTACCCCAAATCCCTGAATAAACGAGAACAAAAAGACAGAGAGAGATATCTAGAGAGAAATATAGAGGGAGATATAGAGAGATTGAGAGTCAGAAAGAGAGAGAGAGGGGGGGGGGAGATGATGGAAAACAAAAATAATGACAATTAATTAAGGGACCGTTCATTATGCGAAGTGCACGTCAATTTGTGCGCACATATCGTTCAACTGTTTATGCTATTCAACTTGATGCAATCAGGATTGGCGTGCTTCGCTTTTTATTTCCCTTATTTGTTGGCTAATCACGAAAAATGATTTTAAAAAACTCATTAGATTGTAAAGCGTAAGTCGATCCCCCCTTTCGCTTCCAGGACACACGCAAGAAAACAAAGATTGACGAGGAGGAAATAGACTAGATAGAAGGGGAAGGCACTTTGTTCGTTTGTTTTGGTTTCATTACTTTCATGACACAATGATTCCATCGTACCTCCTCCTCACACACACACACATCAAACAAAATAAAAGAATAACGATCGAGAAGTTTGGGGATTTTTCTTCTTAATATATATATATTATATCATTTATGTTTGTCTTTTTAGCACCACGAATGCTTAAAATTATAATGAAATCTAAACGCAAACAGACATTCTTTAGAAAAACTGCTAAGAAAATATTTCTTCAGCTGAGCTGTTTGAAAGCTCAGAAGTAATAGGGAGCACCAACAACAAAATAGCTGCATTCAGGTGTTCCTTTTATGCACACCTTGTCATACCCACAAGCAGGTGAGAAATATGAATAACTTGATAATATCAACATATTATGTTACCTGTTTTCTTTTCCTTTTTCTTTTCTTTTTTTTTTTTTTAGTCACCTGTGATTCCTTCAAATAAATCTAGTTGCAACACTGTGTTGAAAGAGCAGTATGTCTCCCATATATTTTTTTTCATTGATATTTTCTCTTCTTTTTTTTTCTTCTTTTAAAAATAATTTTAGTGTTTCGACTTCACTCGAGACATTCATTCACCTTTTGATAGCTGCCTTTTATGCTTCGATAACTCACCCCTATAATGATGAACGTAATCAAATTTTGCTCACCTTTTCATCTTGGGCCTTATCGTTCACGCGTAATTAGTTACAGAACAGGCAAGTCTGTACATAACCATCCACTTCGCCCGCTGTCGGTGAGGTATGAACACCAATCCACCCACCCACTCAACAACTTACCCACCCATCCACTCATCCTCCACTCACTCACCCACCCACCCATCCATCCACTCATCCACTCACTCACCCACCCATCCATCCACTCATCAACCCTTTCACTCATTGACCCATCCATCTACTCACTCACCCACTCACTCACCCAACCCCCTCAATCACCCACCCATTTAATCCCCTACACACTCACTCACCCACCCAATCAACAACCCACCCACTTATCCACTCACTCATCCACCCACCCATCCACTTACTCACTAACCGACCCACTTACCCACTGACTCACCCATCAACTTACCCACTCACTCACCTATCAACTTACCCACCCACTCACTCAATCACTCACTCACTGAAGCGAACTCCCGCAAACTCGAGCAGTACGAGGTATCCTCCTATCCCATCGACATGCGCACCCGTCTCCCCCACACGCTGTGAGCGCACAAAAGCTGCACCACGACTGGATGTCATTTCGACAACCGTCACAACACAAACTGTAATGTGACGCTCTTTGAGAGCTGGGTATTCTATTCGGTCAATTTTTCTCTCGCATTATTATCTTTTTGATGGGAGGGTTTTTATTGAACGTAACATTCTGACGAGAATTAACAACTTCTATTAACAGTGCAACTTTGCGCTGAAAATTGAATAGACATAAAATTTGTTCGTCAAGTAGAGAAAAGCTTCCAAAAGTACACGACATAACGTTTTGTTTGGTTTGCGTGGGGGATTTTTTTTACCGGAGAATGTCTGTGTGTGTGTGCATGTGTGTGTGTGTGTGTGTGTGTGCGCGTGTGAAAGAGAGAGAGAGAGAGAAAGAAAGAAAGAAAAAGAGACAGGAATAAAGAGAGACAGAACGAGAGAGTGAGAGAGCGACGAGGAGGGATAATGAGCAGAGAAAGAGGTGTTGTTTTTAATAAATATGATTTATCTGTCTTCCCCGAGCCTATTCTATCAAAGTTCTTTGTATTTTGAATTTCGTACCATGTAAGTCTACCAAAAAAAAAAAAAAAAAAAAAAAAAAAAAAAAAAAAAGAAGTAGGAATTGGTTTGATATTGAAAGGAGAACAAAAAAAAAAGACGCACTTCGTACGTAGACGGATTATTTATTTCACCTTAATAAATAACGTCTCTTCTTCTTCTCCTCCTCCTCCTCCTCCTCCTCCTCTTTCTGCTTCTTCTTCAATATATTCTCTTTAATAGCCTTTTGGTCCAGCGTCCGTCTCGGGATCGGTAGATCGGTGAATCGAACCCCAGCCGCGTTATATAAAACATGTTAAATGCAGCTTTCCCCGCCAGCTTTATCATAATTAGTGCTAAGACGAGTTGGTCCGGTGTCAGTATAGTGTGACTGGGTGATACATTTGAATAGACTCTCTCCCTCTCTCTCTCTCTTCGTCTTTTTGTGGTAGCATTATGCTAATTTTGTCTGAGGAGCTTCGCTTCTGGTATGACCTGAATTGTCTTTAGGAGGGCGTTAACCCTTTCACTGCGAGGTCTGATTCTAACCCAACTCAACATGCAAAATCTTGACAAATGTACGAGTTGTTATACCAGATAAATCAGATTTCATTGAACTGACATATGCCAAAAGACCGAGATGGCGGACACTTGAGGTAATCGAATGATCGGTTCTCACTCGCTTGGCTCCCCATATTATGTGGTACGCACCATTAGACACCGCGAATGTCTTTGCTCTCTACAGACTGTGTTTGTTAGAAAGACTGATAAAACACTGACTTCTCCACCATCAAACCAACCCTGACTTTTCATTTCATTCCTCGCTCCAAAATTTCCTACCTTCTTCTCTCTCTCTCTCTCTCTATCTCTATCTCTCTCTCTCTCTCTCTCTCTCTCTCTCTCTACACACTCTCTCCCTGACCCCGCCCCCCCCCCCCATAACATCCCAAGGTCTCCTATTCTTTCCATGTCCGTCTGTCCGACCCCCCCCCCCCCCTTTAATTTACCCCTTCCTCTTGAATTCGGCCATCCAGGTCCACGCTAAGGGCACTTGGGACAAAAAGTGGTCACTCGCTCAAGTTGAAGATTCTCTTTGCTCCGTATGAATAGGCGGGTAAGTGGCTCAGCGGCAGTCATTCAATGACAGGCTTACCTTTCCTCTGCCGTTTTCACAGGTGTTTCAAAACAGATTGTTCCCGATCCCCGCTCAGCAAACTGAGATTTGGGTAGACATAACAACATGGTTTCTTGTGTTTCTTTCTTTCGTTCCGGGGGGGGTTTGTTGGGTTTTTTTTTTTTGTTCCCCCCCCCCCCCCCCCCCCCCCCCCCCCCCCCCACTTTTTACGTATCTCATCCACGTAATTTAAGTTCCAGAGGAGAAAACAATTTGCTCTAGGGTAGAGAGAATAGTGCTCTTCTTAACAAATGTAGACAATATCGAAAACCAATACAATATCTGCTATGCTTTTATTTCCATTTCCCCCAAGCTTTTTCTCTCCCTTTTTCTGAATTATATTCTCTCCTCTTACTCTATGAACAAAGAAATAACTAATGTTGAAAAGGGAAACTGGATGGAATAAAAAATACGATAAAAGATAAAGAAAATAGACCACATGTCTGTATAGATATTAAAGTGTTGTGTTTACAGACCATTGTTTAATTTCTACGTTTATATGAATGAAATGTAAATAATTACAATCTAGATACGTTACAAAAGAGATGTATTATATAACATAGGGCGTGATTACAATCTAGATACGTTACAAAAGAGATGTATTATATAACATAGGGCACGATTACAATCTAGATACGTTACAAAAGAGATGTATTATATAACATAGGGCATGATTACAATCTAGATACGTTACAAAAGAGATGTATTATATAACATATGGCATGATTACAATCTAGATACGTTACAAAAGAGATGTATTATATAACATAGGGCATAATTACAATCTAGATACGTTACAAAAGAGATGTATTATATAACATAGGGCATGATTACAATCTAGATACGTTACAAAAGAGATGTATTATATAACATAGGGCATGATTGTTTCACGCCCTTTTTATCAAATTTTGGACTCTAGAACACCCATCATTACCATCAACCTTTGTTCTCGTAGTCTGTCTCTCGCAGAACATAAACCTACTATGTTGCTTCATGATATTATTATTACATAATTCCATCTAATATTCCGGGATTTATTAATGTTATACTTTTTTTTTTTTAAAGACATCCTTGCATGCAATGTAGAGTTACACTTTTGAAAGGGGCGTCTCCCTTCCTTTTTTTCTCATTGCAGTGATTCGTACCCGGAAATACGGCTTTAGAATTATAAACGGGAGAGTTCGCATCACGTATTGGCTATAAATTGGCGATTTTTGGGTTTGTCTTTTGTTGAGGCTTTCTTCGTAGGTTTGTGTGTGTGTGTGTGTGTGTGTGTGTGTGTGTGGGTGGGTGTGTGTGTGTGTATGTGTGTGTGTGTGTGTGTGTGTTGGGGGGAGGGGGGTAGGTTACTGGGTTTTTTTTCTTTTGCATTGTTAGGTGGGCGGGGATTTTTTTTCTCTCTTTTTGTGAATTTAACAAGACGATACGATATTCCAGAATCTGCTTTCATGATAATTTTTTAAGATTTCAATCCTATTTCAAAAGAAATGAAAAGAGGGAGAGAATAAATTGTTTAAATAGAGGGGAAGGGGAGGAAGACAAAGACGGAAAATGAGAAACAAATGTTTAGATTTAGATGTAAAAAAATGTTAGCACTAATTTCCATTCCCGATTATTAGACACGCATTATAATGCAACACGCATTCCTTGACTGATTAATTAACTGAATTTTACTAATATCTAAATCTAAGATAGAGAGGAAAATATTAGGTGGTAGAAGTTGAGAGATGCTATAGATAAACAGAGCGATAAAGTTAAGTCTTTAGGTGTTTCTTGGGTGATGAAAAGGTTTGACAGTTTCTTGTCAGGGAATATAAAGAATTACATAACAGTGGGAGCCGAAAAAGTGAAAGATCGTTCTGCAAATTTGTTTTTTTTTTGGGATAAAACTTTGTTGTTGTTGGGCATTTGAAGATCTGAGTCTACGTTTTTGGGGTCGGATATCCACCAGACATTGAATATAGTGTGGTGCTGTTTGGTGGACGCAGGTGCATGTGTGGCATGCTATCTTGTATTTGATTCTCTTAACCACCGGAAGCCAATGGAGGGACTGTAGAACTGGCGTGATGTGTTCACATTTTCTTGATATCTTGATCACACGAGTGGCTTTATGTTTGCATCATCTGCAGTCTATTTGTTGTTGCTTGTGGCAGCCCGAAGAGAAGATAGTTGCAGTAATGGGGTCTGTAAGTGACAAAAGCATGAATAAGAAGCATGTATGTTTCTTATCGGCATAATGCTCGGTGTATAGCCTTTAATCTACGAAGTACGAATTGTAGAAGTAATTGAGTCCAATCTAAACTAACATGTCATTGCAGACACGAAACAAAACCAAAGAGAGCAGAAAAAAATGGAAAAACAGAGAAGTGTCCTGAGCAGGATCGAACACTAGACTTTGTCACGGCATCCATCGCCTGGCCGACAGCACAAGATAGACTACGAGCCTGTCCACTTGGCAACATGGGCTTCGCAGTCTCGTGCTGTTGGCCAGGCGATGGATGCTGTGGCATGGCCAGGTTCGAGCCTGCTCAGGACACTTTTCTGGTTGTTTTTTTTCATTTTTCTGCTCTCTTTGGTCTTGTCTCGTATCTGCACTGCATATTATATCAAATTTCACTTATTTCTTATGATACATTATGCAGTATTTGCTCCCCACCATACCATTGACAAATGTTGGGGAGAGGCGGATAAAACGTAGAAAACTTGAGAAGAGAGAGAGAGAGGTGGGGGGGGGGGGAGAAAACTAAAAATAAATCTCAATACAGTATTAAAATATCCACCACACAAATAGATTGTTTGCACCCCTCTTTTTCTCTGTATTTATTTATATGCTTTTTTTTTTCTTCAAAGAGAAATTGAAACCTTGTTGAAACACTGAGCAAGCCGAGTCATTTTTTGCGAAGAGTATTATATGCCGAGTGCCTATTTGAAACGGACTTGCTAGAATTACAAGTCTTAACCCTTTCACAGCGAGGTCCGATTCTTACCCAACCGAATATACAAAATATTCAAGATTCCTGTGTTCTTATACCAGATACATAAGATTTCAGTTGACTGAATTTCAGGCTATTGGCATATATCAGTTCACTGAAATCTTATTTATCTAATGTAAAAACAGGCAAATTTTGAAGACTTTGATGTCTCTACTTAGTAGTTTGAGAAATAACCTTAGCAGTGAAAGGGTTAAGTCTCTTGCGAGGCGAAACAGCGTGAGATTTCAAACCGGCTGGGAGGAGCAACAACAGGCCTTTTCAGGTAGAAGGAAAGGGGTCGAACAGCAACAAGCATTAATGGAAGGGTTTGTACACCCGTGTGGCCAGGTGTGCGGGCTCTCACACAGGTGTTACTTGTCACGGGTGGAAAGGGGTTGGGGGTGGGAGGGACGGGGGGACGGGTCGGTGTTTCGGGTCTTCTGGTAAAGGAAGAGGTGGGGTTGCAATAATAATAATTGTTTTGGGTTAAAGAGGGGAAGGAGCCAGGGAGGGAGGGGGGGGGGTACTGAAGAAATTGCAGCTATTTTGTATGTCTAGGTGTAAAGGGTGGGGGGGGGGGGGGGTGTATGAGCCTCGGTTGGTTATGTGAAGAGTGAAAATTTACACACGAGGTTAAAGGTGAGGGTGGGGGGGGGGATAGAAAGGAGAGAATAGCTAGCAAGCTATTTCTGTTCACTACATATTATCTATAAATTTAGTCATTCACACACACACACATGCACCCACACACAGATACACACTTTTATACACACGCGCGAAAGCAAAGAAGAGCGCCACACACACACACATAAACACACACACACATGCATATATACAAACAAGGATAACACTGTGTGTTGCATCTATGTCTAGAGGCGGCACTGTAAAGTAAATCGATGAAAATAAGCTAGGCTAGAGATGAATGAATGTTTAGTGCCGATGAGAAAAGACCAAGACTGACATGGAGTAGGGAGATGAAAGGGTTCGGAAAGACATGGGGTTGAGCTTGAGAGGTTGACGAAAAACAGGACAGAATGGAGGGATTTTGTGGCTGCTCTGGACATCACTGAGTGCAATGGGTGTAATAGACAGACCGATAAGTAAGAATCAAACACAAAGAAGAAGAAAACAACAACAACAACAACAACACACACACACACACACACACACACAGATTAGGAGAAGGGGTAATACTGAAATGGACTGCTCAGCCTGTGGTAGAGTACGGATAAGAGAAATAGTCGAAAATTGAATGGAGGTCAGGGATGCCACTGAATTTCTCAAGAAGCCTGAGGGAGAATGAGTAGGCTGCAGCCCACAAAGCTTAAAAAGTCAAAATTGTACAGGTGTTAGACGTTTATTTTTTGGGTCAATCTAGGCGGCATACGAGTTTAGACTTAGTATCCTTCAGAACCTAATGGTGCATGGAGCCGGAGCTTATGCTGGTTTCTGTAGCGTGAAGCGGACAATAAATGACAATGGTTCCCATCCTCTGGATAGGGCGCTCGTCAATCGCAGATTACTTTCCCCAACCAAAATTGTTGGTTGGTACCCATTTTACACCAGGGTAGGGTGAAGCAAATTTAATTGCCCAGCGAAAAACCAAAGAGCTACTGGTGTGAATCGAACCCGGTGCTCTTGGGTTCTGTGCTGCGTCACTACCAGTTCAACCACCGCCGCCCCCCCCCCCCCCCCAACTTCTTAACATTAAACCTTTATCTTACTTATTTCCACTGGCGGTGACAAGAGTGCTGTTGATGCAGTATCAGATATGCAATCCATCTCTCCAAATCGGTGCCTTAGCTCAAAGGGTAGAGTCGGATATGCAATTCAGCTCTCCGAATCGGTGCCTTAGCTCAAAGGGTAGAGTCAGATATGCAATTCAGCTCTCCGAATC
>JAUEKZ010030673.1:0-10420 GCA_031471865.1 Melibe leonina | reverse complement strand
TTACATTTGTCATACTTTTCATGATTATATACCATTAACATAAAACAGCAAGAACATTTTGACACTATTTTGTAAAAAGACAATAACGATTTTCTTCTCTTATATTACCTTGTTCTTCTGCTGTGCTTCATATTTTTCTGTTTGATCTTTGAATACAGCTTCCTTTCGCATGAATTCCTCCTCATACTTTTCCTGCTCTTCTCTTAGCTCCTCTTCAATATCAAGGTCCCACTGCCTACGATCTTCCTCCTTATTCGTTTCCTGTCTGGTTAAGTAAAAAAAAAAACCCAACAAAAATCCCATCCAATACAATAAGATTGTCATTCATTGCAACATCAATTATAACAGCAAAATAACTAGTGGTCATTTTGAATTAAAAATAAGAAACCTTAAGTGTCTACTTAGTGTCAGCATACATGGCAGGAATAAAAGTATTGAGGGTAATAACACATAGAAATTTCTAATGACTCAAAATATTTTGATGTTTTTGAATATTCACCACGACATCTGCTTAAGCTATGAAAAAAAAAAAAGAAAGATCATTAAAACCAAGTAACCATTTGAAAAAAATTTCAGGTAAAACATTCATGAGCTGGTCAAAGCTACATGGGTAACCTGATTTCAAACACCTAAATAAAGATGGGGGAGAAAAAACCCTGAGAAAACCTACTTCCTGATCTGCAGTTTGAGGGATGTGTTGGTATACTGTTGCTGCTCTCTCAGAGTCTTTATCTCCTTCCAGGTACTAATGATGTTTTTCATCAAAGTGCGTCCAATCTGTTCCTCTTTATCTCTCAGTGCTCTAGTGATTCTGTATGAGGATGCCATCAAAACAGGGAAAAAGTATGCAAATAGTTTCAAAACTCATACTGCTTTGATAGTTGAGAGAATTCATTTCTTAAAATCACAAAAGAATGTTATATTTTTTTAAAGTGATCTTAAAACCTAGACCATGTGAGAATTCATTAAATCTGTATAAAAGTGATTATATTACAAAATGATTGAAGATTTAAAGAAAATGACATGCAAACAGATACTAAATGTGGGAAAGAAGTAGGAAGAATACAAATCGGAAAGAGAAGACGAGGGAAGGCTTCACAGTTGTTTGGTGGAGGATATGAATGATCAGCATCAAAATGAGAGGTAGGTAACAGAACATCAAAGAAAGCAGATGCTCTCACTTCATCAGAGTGAAAACTATCAGTACAAAACGAAGGACAAGCAAAGAAAAAGCTTGAGGTGAATTTTTTATATTGATTATAGAATGTAAAGGTGCACTTAGGAACAAATATAACATCAAATTCAAGATAAAACAAAGCAGTGATGCTCTATGAGATACCTTCAAAATTATATTTTACCTGATTTCACTTTTATAATCTCGTAATCTCCTTTCATAATTGTCTCTGTCAGAGACGGACATCTCTCCCTGATGAGAAGAGTCAAATCATTCAAATTCACAACAGGTGGTTAAGTAATCATAGAAAACTCTACTATTGTACAACTATCATCTTAATCTTTATAAGTGTTGAAAATAAAACAAATTTCATTTTAACCTTTCACAGCAGGGTCTACCTTTAGCCGAACTGAAATTTGCAAAATCTTCAAGACTTACGTGTTCTTACACCAGATAAGTCGGATGTCAATGGACTGACATAAGTCAAAAGCCTGAAATTCAGGCTTTTCGTATATGTCAGTCCACTGAAATCTGATTTATCTCATAAGAACAGGCATGTCTTGGAGATTTTGGTGTCCATAGCATTGAAAGGGTTAAACGATACCTAAAAACATAGTCTGACTCCTTCTCAGATTGAAATACATATTGCATCAACAAACGTTTTATACAAACCTTATGAGTAGATATGTAGTTGTACAGAAGAGCAGAGGAATGTTTCAAAGCTGACAACTGAAAAATAGAACATGTCCAGAAATTTTCATAAGATAAAGCTAATTATGGAAATAATTTTTTTTTAATCTCAATTCCTCTGGTAAAAAACAGTTTTCAATTCATCATTCCTCAACCATCACTATTCCCAACAAAATAAAGAAAAAGGAATCATTGATAGATCAAGAAATTGTAAATTAATACTATCTAAAAAATTATAAAATTAATAACGAAATTATCAATGTTTCCAAATAAAATAAAAGAGCCAAGTAAAAACAAAAAAAGGCATCAACATACATTTATAATATAAATTAACATGAAATGCTTTAATCACATGCACACAAATAAGTTAAGTAAACTTTCTTCAGCAAATAAATGTTTCTAGTGATAAAAAAGGCTATGTAAAGCTTCTCTAACCTTTTCAACATAAAACTCTGTGATATTCCTCTTGCTTCTGGAGAGGTACTCTTCATACAAAGAGGACAATTTGTGTGCCAATACATGCTCTTTGCTGAATAAGTGGTGGTGTGAGAACTTGATGGAATTGACATCCACATCCAATTGATAATATCCCCCTCCGTCCACAGCACCATCAATGTAACGATTGTCAAATTCTCTCACTATTGCCTGTTTAAGAAAAAAGAGATAAAACTGAGTGTTGTTCACCTGAGAACTTAACCCTTTCACAGCGGGCTCTGATTGTGACCAAGTAGATCATGCAAAGACTTCAAAACTTATGTAATCTTAGACCAGATAAATCAGATTTTAGTGGAATGACATATGTCAAAAGCCTGAAATCTGATTTAACTGGTATAAGAACAGGCAAATCTTGAATATTTTGGTGTCGTTAGCATTGAAAGGGTTAAACTCTGAATTGCAGGATAAATCTCCCACATATAGATATGGACTTGTTAAGAAAAAAAGAACAATAAAAGATAGAAATTAAAAAAACAACAAAAAACAGTGGTTTAAAATTTTACCTCAAGGTTCAAAGGTATGAAATCATGATCATGACAATTTATGAAAATTTTTCAAAGCATTAAAAAGTCTGCAGCAACCAAACAGACAGTGTAATATTTTTGATTGAAACCATGCCAAAAAATAATTTATTGATAAAATATGTAGCTATTCTTTATCAATCCGAAACCACATTCAACAACTCAAAAGCATAGAAGAAGTGAAGCATAGCAGACAATCAATGATGACCCAAAATAGTTAACTTTGACGTAAAATAAAAAATAAAAGAACAGTATTGAACATGAGGACATTTGGTACAGGCATTTTTGCTTGAGCAATTTAGACAATCAGACCTGTAAGTCTGCATTAATTAAATTGAGATATAATAGGACCTTTTGAAAGACCGTTTCCAAGTAAGCTGCGTCTTCTTCAATGATGGGAGGCCTGACAGGGCTCTCTCTCAAAGGGTCGGGCAAAATAATAAGCTGGCCGTCCTCACCAAACCATTTACTTGCCTGAAAATACAAACAAAACCAGAAACTAATAACTAAACACCGATTCAGAGAAAGTCGTTTAAAGATCATTGTTGTAAGTTCATATTAAGTGGCTGGATAGTTTTATAGGCAAAAGAAAAAAAGATTGATAACAAAATTCACTTAAAATCGGAAAATTAAGTGATATCTTATCAAAAGTATAATCTTTTCCAAAAAACAACATTTGAAGCAATATTTGTTATGTGCAGGAATTAAATGTAATTTTCAAAGCTTGAACCTTACTTGCTCTGATTTTTCAGCCTCTTTTAAGAGCCTGTTCTCCATCCTGCTTTGGTTTCTTGCAGCAATTTTTGGTTTCATTCCCACATATAACCCCTCGTCTTCTTTAAAACGAGGTTCTACATCTTCAGAAACCTTTTCTGTAGCAGGTGCTGGAATTGAAAATTTAAGAAAATGTTTTTGTTTATCTTTAATTTGATGATATTTAAATAAAAAAGCTAGGTTCTTACCAAAATGTGACACATTAGCTATACAAATGGTAAATTGGTTGCCATGATCAAGTAACTGCGAGAGGTAGATATCTAGAAAAAGGAGGGAGGGGGGTGACAGGCTAATGGATACTTAATCCAGTTGGAACTGAACAATCAGGTCTATTTCATTACAAAAAAATATGTAACATGCTAATCAGAGAAGCTGAAAAAGATAAATTCTTCGGATCTTGAAGATCACTTTGCAACATCAACCATTTGCAGATCTAAAAACTTACTTGCAGCAGAGGAAGGGTAGTAGAGCATTTCTTGATTGGCTTTGGCAATCTTCTCAGGGTCCATCATATTTGCTTTCCTCACGGCAATTGGTCCATACCCCTCAGGAGTATAGTCATCATCGTCTACTAAAAGCTTGTCTTCCTCTGATTAGACGATATAAGAAGTCTTTTGTTTCAAACTTGATATAAACTAAATTCAATAAAAAGAATAATCTTTCAGCCCAAGTTGAAATTAGACACTTTTTCAAATTACTCAAAGATTTAGACCATATTGTTTGCCATCTATTAGTTACTGTCAAAGTTGAAAAGGGGTCAAATTATAACAAATTTGTTGTTCTATCATTATCCGTCTTTATCAGAAACTTTCCTACACTCCTCATTTGTTTCAGTGCAGGACACAGGTCCCAGCAACATTCATTTAGAATAAACCCCCATGGTTTGAATCTTGCCACTGGCGCTTTTACTATTCCTTAGACAAGAAGTGAAAAAAATAGTTTTACTAGAGAGTATAAATGTGTAACTCACACATGCATGATCAGATGAGGAAAAGTAATCAGAGATAAATCGGTAACCTTTTAAGAGGGGAGGGTTATTTTCTCATTTCTTTGCACAAGGATACAAAAAAAAAGAAATTTGCAGTGGGTCTAAGGGTTACAAGGCTCTACCAACTAACTTAAACAATAATTGGTGCATTTTTTAAATAATTGATGCATATTGTTAAAAAGAAAGAAAAAAAATATTGTATGGTATAGTACAATCTGTACCTATAGAGAGGTAAGATTTACTCTGAGATCATAATAACCCATTATATTAAACCATGAATATCTGCTTTGGCATTTCATGCAGGATTAAGACTCACCTTTCTTGTCTTCTTCTTTAGCAGCTCTCTCTTCCTCCTATGGCAAAAAAAAAATATTTAAAAAAAAAAAGAAAGAAAAAAAAATGAAAATAAAAAGATTTAGCTTTCTTCATAAAAAGCTTTACAAGGCAAGCAAGTGTTAACAAAAAATGTCTAAATGTAATGAAGATAATAGAGCCTGGTATTAGAGAACAAGACATTTTTTGTGACATCTAACTTAATACAAAGAGGACTTTATGATATAATCATCAAGTCATGAACTGTATGGACCACACAAGAAAACATATTATTTCATGCCGGTAAAAATCCATCATAGTTTAACAGGATAAAAAGTCACTTTTACCAATGCAATATTGAACATAGCAGAAGGAAGCAAGTGTCACTAAAATGCCTCATCTTTGACATGGATGGTTTAAAAAAATTCAAGAATTAGACAAGAAAAAATTGAAAATTAGGACAGCTAAAAAAAGACATAAGGCTTATTAAAATTTGACACAATTTACAATATAAACCTGCTATGTGGGATTGTTCATTGGAAGTTGGTGGCTGATAGATTTGTAATAACTGAGAACACTAGCATAAAATCAGTACATGAAAAAGTTTTTGGGTTTTTGAAGATTGTGATATCTGAAATAGCTTGCACACCACAATACTTCTCTGTGCTTAAAAACAATTTGTTCAAATTCGCACCGTTTCTTCCTCATCCTCTGGTTTCTCTTCTCCAGATTTCCTTTCCTCTTCCTCAGCTTTCTTGGCTTCCTCTGTTTCCCTCTCCGCTTCTGGCTCAGGCTCCCATTCACGTGTAAAGAAGTCTAAAGATTCCTCCGAGGTTGGCATGAAAGACAGCTATGGACAAGAATTTATGACATTATCAGGCTGAAAACTTCACTAAAAAAAATAAATACAGTTATGCCCAATCAAGAAGTCAGGGATGTTTATTCATTGTCTTTATGCTACAATAATTTAATCGCCAATTAAAACTCACAGCTTCATGCTGGGCAGCTCTCTCTCGTCGCAGTTTTCTCATTTTCTCTGTTTTTGCCTCAAGAGTTGCAAGCTCTGCTTCACCCATCTGAGGATATTGATAGTAATTAAAAGAAATAATAGAAATTTCTTTTAAAGTTTTGTATGTGGCATTATTGATCAAAGGCAATGATCATGAGGTATTATATATGTATCTTTAAGTGAAATATTTTTTTTCATTTTCAAAAGCAGCAATTATGCATAACTAACATTAGACACATAATTTAAAAAAAGGCAAAATAATTTGACAATGAAAATTCCTCCATAATACAGCATCATAGAAGTTGAATCCAAGATTTTTCTATTCACAGAAGCTCAATATTTTATAGCGTTTCAGTGAAATCTTACTGAATAAAGACTGGGATTGCAATTTTCTATGAGAAACAGAGATATGAGTAGCACAGCTCATAAATAGAATTAAATTATTACTGGAATAAACTGCATGCAGGCAACTGTATAAGAGATTTTATATTTCTTCTTTTTTTCTTTTTTTTTTTTTGAAAGACAAAAGCAGAAATACAATAATCATTCATGGAATATAAGCTTTGGCAGTAGCAGAGAAGCGGACTTGGGTAGCATGTATCTTGTATGCAAAAAGATTATCACAGATTTCATTATAAATGAAGCATTTAAACATTAGGCAATCAAGAGAACACAATTTTTAAGGCCATGAAAATCTTATTTCATTCCATCATTGAATCAGAAGTTACATTTCCCACTCCTTTTTGTGTGCCATTCAATCTAAAAAGATCGTTTGTTTGTTTTGTTTGTTGAGAGTTTTAGGGCACTTGCGACTGCTATGGTCATATAAGCCTAAAAAGATGTGTTGGTGTATGTTTGAGGCGTGCCACATACAACCGTTAAAAGAAACAAACTCTAGGCAATGAATATTTTCAAATCATCAAGAAGATAAACCGTGATGTGTGAATTCAAATAACATCAAGATGAGGTTTCAAATGTCCTGCAAGACATCAAGATTTAATTTTTAAATTACATGCAATAGCATAATATGATGACAATTTTATTTCTTTGCTGAAACAAAAAAACCTTCATATTTTTTTTCTTCAGAAAATGTGTATTTATTATTTAGAAATTGCAGACTTTCAGATTGATGAATAGAAATGGGAGCAAAAGTAGTTTGAAACAGATTTAAATAGGGGAAAATGAAAGAAATAGAAATTTAGATACTTTACCGCAAGTATTAAGCATTGATACTGCTCAGTAATTTACTAGGGCATTTTTCATGGATTTAGTTGAACATAAAATATACAAAGAGACTTCAAAGATGCTATTGACTGAGGCTTCAAAGGTATGGTTGCACTATGTGTGTCTTTTTCTTGAATTAAAAAGCATGCACCTTTGTGATATATTTTATTTGGTGATGGCAATATGACTGCAAAGCAATTTTTTCAAGAAAAAAACCCCCTGAGATTCAGTCATGGACGTGCAGTGGGTGAGAAAAAAAAAAAGAATGTGTAGATTACATTCAAATACCTCTTAATTTTTTTCATTTTTATTTCAAATTGATTCAACAGAAGCACTTTTTTTATGAGTTTTACAGTCAAAGAGAAATTGGACTGATCAATTGATTTTCCCAGAAAAACAAGATTATCCATGAATAATCTAAGGCATAAGGGACCATTGGAGAAATACTTTGAAAACCTTCATATCTGAATGGTCTGATAAAAAAAATGTGTGGATATTTTGGACATGGACCGAGATTTTACCCCAAGATCATGTTTATAGTGACTTTGATTCACATTTAATACCTGTCTCCAAAGGCAAAATCTAATAATCCATTCTAAAAAATTCATGAAAACAAAAGTTATTATTCAAATCACTTGATATTTTATTTCTATGCTATTCCATCTTTTCTCGACACTTGTACATTATTTTTAAAGAGATTGTGCAAAAAGAAAAATAATGAATTTTTAAAAAATCTCAAATAATCTCAGCCCCCAAGAAACAAATATTGAAAAAAAAAGAGGTAAATTGTGAGTGAGTTAAAAACTATCGTACACCTGAGCTCAAAGCTGAAACTTAAAATTGTTGTTCAAAATTGTATGAATATGTTACTAGCACAGCAGACACAAGAGTGTGAAATATCCTTGTATATGACCTTTAGCGCATAATAGATGTTTGATAAAAGGAGGTGTCACATGCAGAATCTGCAGTTGATTCATATGGCACTGACAAATTAAGTAAATTATCAAAATATAGCTTGACTTTAGTTTTAGTTAATTACTCCTTCATCGTCTATGTCTAATTTTCCACAATCAATATACCAGGGAGGGAGGAGCTGTTGTGGATGAGAGCAGTTTGGTAGATGTGATACTGTCTCAATAACTTTCTAAGATTTATAGAAAGCAAGATCTGCTTATTTTCAGACATGCTACTTGTTTTTGTCAACTTAAAATTTAAAAAAATTAAGATTATGACAATGTAGAGAAATACTTCAATGAATAAAGGATAAAAAAATGAATCAATTTAAAAAAAAGAAAGAAAATACATCAATTAATTAAACTAATAAGTAGATAAATAAATAAATAAATAAAAGCTATAATATATAAATAAATGATAAAAAAATCAATATATGAATAAATTAATACATAAAAATAATTTTTGTTGAAGGTTTCATGAAAATAAAGACAGTTTTGAACTTCATTCTTCAAAAGAGCAAAAAGTTTTACATGTGTGTGCACATTTCAAACATAAAATAATTGTGTTCATACCACATGCACTAGCAAGTGAAAGATGTGATTGACTTACATTCACAAAACACCACAAAAACAATCGCTTTTCATGCTTATACACAGCTATTGCTTTGTACAGAATATTAGCAAAATGTGAAACATAAATACCTCTCTTTCACCCTGCAGAGTAGTGCAAATGATCAGGCATTTAAGTAACAGAAACGTGAGATAACAATGGTTAGACAAAAAAAATATATGCAAGGCATCCCATGAAGAAACAAACAAAAAAACATAAAGAATCTGATGTTGGAATTGTTTTGCAAAAGCCTTTGATTTCCTTTCATTACCCTTTCTTAGAAATTTCATTCATTTTCAATTACTAACTAAATTCTTTCAAAAACCGCAGCCATCCATAGAACAACTGATTTCTTTTTGACCCCTTAACATCGCATCATGCAGTGCCGGGGCCAAGTTCTATGTCTGGTTACAAATATAGCAATGGGACATGTGAAGTGATAAGACTCTGCAACCTAACATAACAAATAACATAGCCAGGATAAAAAACTTGGATTAAGAAAAAAGCAAGCAGGTAATCAGCCCACTGTCATAGAATAATTAACTTCCATAAAAAAAAGAAAAAAGGATAAAATCATTTGATAAATTAAGAACTGTTAACTTTCGGAATATTTGAACACATAAAATCAGTTTTAATCAAACAAAAAATTAAAAAAAAAGGAACAGGTTAACTAATCATATAATAGCAGGAAGCCAAAAAAAATCGTGTTGTTTAACTCATGATACCATATTAACAAACGCCCGGTCATACATAGCTTACTGCACAGATGATGGGTTTATCATGGTTACAGGAGAATAAATAGAGCAACACTATTGACATGAACTAACAATGATACTAAATTAAGTAAATTAACTTAATATGGTCAAGAAGGGAATATGCAAATTTAAGTTTTACTGTTTGAGAAAGCTAGGCTTTTCTCTATGCCACAATGGCATCGTATAATAATATAAAATTAAAAGACTTTTGTAATGATTAAACCCTTTTTTTATGTTACAGATACAATCCCTTTCTTAATACAGCTGAATGAAGATAATGTTCTGCTAGAAGGGTAAATTAAGTGATATTCTTAAAACCTGATCAGTTCAAGAAAAGAAACAGCCCATCAGAATCCCATGAGCCATCAGTCAAATCCCACTTTCCATATCATCTCTATTAACATGGCAGAAAGCTTAAAAAATGAGCACAACACATTTTAAATTGTCGTATTAGGTGAGCCACAGTCATGGTGAAGTAGTAATACATTTAAGGGACAGTGAGTGAACATAAATATCTGTCTATGCCCATATGAGAGAACATTGAACAACAATACAGTCTGCTATGACTGCCATCTAGATAACACAATCCCAGTTGGGAAAAGGTATATATGTTTAACAAAATTCTGTTTCTAATGTCTTTCATTCTTGTAGTTTAGATACTAAAAATGTAGTTTTTCATCCTGACTGAACCTCTTTCCCTCTCTCTCTCTCTCTCTTGCTCTTTCCCTCTTTTCTTGTAACATGAAATCAAAGAAATAACGATAAAAAGGATTGAAGGAGACAGAGCGACCACGATACCAGCAATGATGCAAAGGACAACGAGACTGCCGATAGCACTAACAGGGACGGGGAACCAAAAACCAAGACCCGAGCAGGAACGAACAACGACGAAGCAAGAGACGCAGCGACAAAAAA
>JAUEKZ010030452.1:0-11024 GCA_031471865.1 Melibe leonina | reverse complement strand
CCCCCCCCTTAAGCATTAAAATCCATCTTTTTATTTTCAAACCAAGCTCACTGCAACCGAGAAACTCATTTCCTCAGCACAGAGAAATAACCCCAAAAACTAATACTCGCAATCATGAAAATTAATTCTGACCCTACTTTTCATGTTACGGTAAGATCAAAAGTACCATCAGGTTCACTATTTATTTATCTTTAATATCATATATCATGCTTGTACTGAACATGAAGTAACAGAGAAAATATATGGACAGTTTATTATGCCAAAAATTAAAAACATATCTATCTTAAAAAGTTAAAAGAGAATATCCAATTTAATGCTTTTCCCTGCGGTAAAGGGCTAGTTTCATTTTCATTCTCTCTGTACACCTGTTACAAAGGGAAGTAATTGTATATTATAATTGTTACCCACAAAAGGAGTTCCTTAATTCACAAGTCTAGCTGTTTAGCTGGTATTGGGTGTAACTGGGTGCATTTGAAAGATTGGGGTCATTAATCTGTGGCTGCAAACTGGTGTCATGGTTAGTGATAGGTTAAGATTGTCTCAATATAACCTACAACAATAACCGAATATAAATGTCTTTATTTGCTTCACTATGTTAAATAATATACTTATGATTTCAGAACTGATGTAATTTTTGTTCATATTATAAATACCTAGTACTTGTTTACCCACAGCATTAAGTTCCCATGGACAAGGTCTTAAAAATTGTTGTGTTATTTTTGTACCATGTTGTTTAGTCACATGTTGTGGGGGTAACGTAATGTTGTTATTGTTATATATCATGCATCATGCGTCTTTATCATCTTATGAATTTTGGACAAAAATTCCTTACAATGGTGCATGATTTGGGAGGTGGCCATTATCTGTTTATGTGTCCTGCTTTGTGATTGTAGGAGATGATATTTTTTTCCCTCTAGATCATCTCTTTGTCACCTGTTTTGAGAGATGATATTTTTTTCCTGTGAATCATCTCTCTGTGAAACGTCCCTGGCAGGGTCAAAGTCTGGCTATTCTTTTAACTAGCCTATCATCTTACCGACCCCTGGGCGCTTATATGACCATAGCAGTTGCATTGCCCTAAAACTCGCAATAAACAAACAAATCCTTAATAAAAACTTAGTTTAACCTACGGCACTACTTTTTAACTTTTCTCATTTTAATTGTTTTTTTGTTTTTTTGTTTTTTTATTTTCTTCTTTTATTTAGAACCTCTATATTCGTTTCATAACAGATGCCTTCCTTAGTTATCTCTCATTTCTTCTTCTTTTCCAATTAACTGATTGACTTGGCTGCGGCGAGAATAAACTTTGAATAAATTAATCTATCAAGACATGAAATGGAAAAAAATATGTTAATGGGTTATGTGAATTCCTTTCATATTTTTAGACAAAAAACTTTAAGGTTCAAAATCTCCTGATTATATTTTTTTTCCTAATAATAAAGCTAAACTCTAGTCAATAAATATCTAGTGCTATTTTGAAAAGGATTTTTTTTCCCTGAGACTGTCCAAACATACGATGATAAATATTTGTTTCATGAGCGACTATGAGTTTTCATTTTGTATCAACAAGAACATTTTGTGGAAGTTTTGTATATTACACATATAGTATTTCAGCAGTCTTGTAGCGTATATAATCCTCTTGAGTGTTTTGTACATTTTGTCTTCATTATTTACACCAGATGAAAGAATTCATGTTCATACCTCATGAATTCTCTCTTTCCTGTTCATTCCAAGATTATTATATATCTCATTTCTCAAGAAAATTCGAAAATTCAACTGACAATTTCAATTCTATTATTAGAATTAGAAATAACAATGCTTTTTCTTTTTTTTTCTGTATCCTTACTGAATGCTTTGATTTTATTTGCATGAATAGCCTTGGATGTAAAGCCTTACTGATGTACATTCCTGATTGATGTCATGTTTGTAAATTTTAAATTGAATTTCACTCTCACAATTTTGCAAACTCCCGCTAGGAATGTTTGATTTAATTTGAATTAAAAATTAAAGAATTGGAAAATCAGATGCTATTATTCTTTGATGATAAATATTATGCATTGGTATCAGGGAATGAATGTTGACTTTCCTTTGTTATTACTTTTGGTTTAAAATGTGTTTTGATACCTTGAAGCCTGATCACTTATGAGAGAAGCTTGAACTTGAAAGGAAATGAGCAAAAATTGAATTCACCTTTTTTTCTCCATTGCTGTCAATGTGAATCAAGTCTATGCCCTGATTTTAAGGGAGACAATATTGGCATATAGATCAAGTTTGTCTTATCAGTAATACATACATTACTTATAGGAAAATTTGTGATGATTAATTGCTGACATAGTATTGGTAAACAATTTCAATTTTGTTTCACAAAATGATGATTACATAAGGCTAATTGTGATCTCTGTTTTCATTTTTACTTTCTTCTCTACCCCCCCTCTCTCTCTCTCTCCCCCATTCTCTCTCTCTCCCCCATTCTCTCTCTTTCTCTCTCTTTCTCTCTCTTTCTCTCTCTCTCTCTATCTCTCTTTCTCTCTCTCTCTCTCTCTCTCTCTCTCTCTTTCTCTCTCTCTCTCACTCATGATACTATTTCATTCAATCTTCTTAAATAGGTAATATAAGGATATATATATTTTTAAAATCAAGTGTTCCTTAAGATGATAAGCCTATGTCTAAATGCTTTCTCATTGGAAGTTCAAGTACTGCCTCTAAACTAACATATAAAATGTATGAATCTGCAAGTTTTTTCAGGAACAACTTTTCTGATCCTAGAATGAAAATTCATAGGGCTTAAGCAGTTTGTCTTCTTGGAGATTTCTTTGGAAATTGTGTGCACATTTGGTTGCAGAAAATCATGAGAAGCTAATATTGCAAAATACACAGTGAAGTTGTTGATTTTTTTCTCTTGCAATCCTTAATAACCTTGTCATGTAGTGCTTGAGCCAAGGTTTTTCGTCGACTGGTTTCAAATGGAGCCATGCACATTCCTGCAGCCAAATTTAATCAAATGCACAGCGGAAAGTATCATGTGTTGGATTGATCTCCTTGTTTTGCCAGCAAGTTAATCAGTAGTCAGACTTGCCAGTGCTATTCCAGTTATCTTCCAATGAGGATCTGGAGAGAAAAAAGAGATATAGTCATTCATAATGGGTTTTTTAAATTTTTAAAAAATAATTTCATATTCTTTTGTCTTATTTCTTTTCTGTTGAAATATAAAGAAAAATTTGTATTCTTATCTGACAAAAAATGGGAAAAGTTACGCAGAGAAAAATGTACTCCTAATCTATTTTGCAATTTGGGATTTTTATTTTTCACTTATGATGTTACTTTTGTATCATCTTTGCCTTATTTTTATCCACTTATTTTGCTTTAAGTTGCTGGTCCTTTCAGCATTGCTCAAGTTTAACCCTTTTAACGCTAAGGTTATTTCTAATCAAACTAACTAGATTTATCTAAATCTTTAAGATTTGCTAGTTCTTATACTAGATTTAAGCAAACTGGAATATGCCAGGATATGCCAAAAGCCTGAAATTCAGGCATTTCAAGCCCTGACATATATCAGTCTACTTAAATCTGATTTATCTGGTATAAGATCATGTACAATTTGAAGATTTTTGTATATTTCAGTTCGGTTCGAATCAGATCCCACAGTGAAAGGGTTTAAGTTAGTTGACCTATCTATGTTTCTCTTGTTAAATCAAGCATCTTGTTTTGTTGTGATCAAAAGTAAAGTTTTCAGAATGTATTTTGTGAAACGAAATTTAAATGTGATCATCTGATTAATTTTTATTTACTGGAAATTTGCTTCTTTTAATGTAACATTGATCGTTTAATTTTTGTTCATTTTGTGTGTGGAGGAGGGCATCGAGTATTATATTATACGTTCCTGTAAAGACCGTAACAGAAATAAGCTGCGCTTATAATTTTTCTTCTTCATTTTTTCAAGAAGTTAAAAAAAATTGTTGCTTACATCTCTTGCACCAACTATAAAAAAGGTTATTTTCCCCCATACTAGATTTGCTGTTATGGTGGAAAGAAGAAACAAAGAATTTGCTGATTACTCTCTGTTCTAAAAAGGAAAGGAATATTTTATTAATAGAAATACCTACATAAAATGTTTATGCACATGTATCTTTAAAAAAAATTAATTTTCCCCTTGTTTTCTTATATAGAGATATAATATATAATTCATTCTGTATTTTGTTTTTCCTACTTGATCCCCCAATAATCAAGCTACAACAAACTGTGAATTTCTCAGTGGAAAGCAGATCAATATGAATGTAGGATTCAAATTGAACTTATTTTGAAATAAAGTTTACGCAATGAAAAATTGTGACATGTTAAACAAAAAAAATAAACAAAACCCACCCCAATTACTGCTGATCTCTGTTTGTTTTAAATCATTTATGGATTTGCCTAATATTGCTTCTACTAATATTCATTTTTTTCTTCTCGATGTCACCTCTTAGTTTGTCATTCCCCTTTTTTTTCTGTTTTGTTAGATATAAGAATAAACCTGATTTTCTTTATTTTATAATAAATCACAAGAAATCTCATAGCTTGTTTTTTTCTGGTCTTCTAATTGATGTGTGTGTGTACTTTTTTGGTTGTATGTATTAATGTCTGTGTGTCTTTGTTTGTACATGTATGTGTTTGGATGTTTCTATATATGTGTGTGTGCTTTTGTGAGCTTATTTTATTTCCATTTTTATTACCTACTATTTAAACAATAAAGCCATGTCTAATTCCGGGAAGATTTGTTCAAAATAAATATCCATGCTATCAATAAGTTGCTGATGGTATTTTTTCTTTTGCTTGTGGTTTTTTATTTATTTGAGTGAAAGAACTTAGTTCAAATGAAGCCAGACTGTGATGAAAAAATAGTAGTTGACATGGTGGCAGTCTGAATCTCCTTTCTATTGTTTATAATGACGTGTCACATATAAAACGTTTTGATAGAGAAGAAACCAACCAGCACTTATCTTTCAATTTGTAATGCTAATCACTCATTCTGCAGCATTATTTGTGTGTTTCTGCACTTGACATTGGTGATGATCACCGGTCAAGCTGTCTTAGAGGCTAAATTTAGTAACAGTAATGAGAGCAGCAGTATTTAGGGAAAAAATGTTAAAAGTGTGAAGTTTTTGTGTTTATTAATAATGCAGTAGGTGTTTTAGGTTAAATTTTGCCTTTTAAAGACTTTAACATCATATTTCATAGGCAAATCAGTGCTTTGAATTGGACGTAAAGAATATCTTGCAGTCTGGATCTATTTCGGTCGAATTTGCCAAGATAAAAGTTATATAAACAAAGGAAAGGGAGAACAAAATTGTGGGATGTGAATTTAAAGGCCGAGGACCGGTGCGAATGTTTATTATGTAATTACAAATGAAACTGAGCTCCGGCACAACGACCAATCCCAGCCCCCAACCCGCCAATAACGAATAACTCTTATGTAGCGCATTACCACGACGTTGTCATGCTCAATGCGCTCAATGATAATGTACCACCACCAAAGTGAATCAAACGCAAAGTCATTGTCATAAGAGAATGCTTTTTATGATTAAAAAAAACAACAAAAAAACCCCAAAAAAAACAAAACAAAATAAACGCGCGCGCGCGCACACACACACACACGCACACACACAACCCCGCTGTGGCGGCCAAGTCGCGTATGGTACCACATACTGTGGGACCCGAAGCTAAGTTTTGTTTATTTTGTTATTTTGTTATTTTGTTTGTCCTGATGAAGACCTTTGGTCGAAACGTGGCTTTTCTGTCTGTCTTGCTTTATCTTTGTCCCACCATACTGGCCTGCTAACCACTCCCTTTGTTTCACCTTTGATAACCACTGGCCTAGCGATCCCCTCTCTTTGTACCACATACTGCAGTTCAACACATGAGATAATCCAAGAATTTCCAAAGAGGTTATCTCCCTCGATTTAGTTAGTATTACAGCTGCATTATTTATTAGCTCTATGAGAATTCCCAATCCTGGTACTAGCGGAGTTTGAGCGTTTGAGTGAGAAAGTGATTCCTTAAGACCCTTGTGATCGATTGAGCTCATCACAGTTTCTGTCGCCGACAAATAACAATTGTTGCCCCTCGCTTGATAGTGGGCGGTTGGCGGGCGCGTCTGGTGGGCACTGCTTCTGTTTCTTCTCTTCTGGCTTTATCTATCATCTTACTTTTTCCAACACTCTCTCCAGTGCTCCCTTAAACAAGCATACACACACACAGCTGATTTGTATCTATTAGGTCATTCTTGGTTCTGCTTGTCGTCCCAACAGATTTTTGGGTATCCCCCATGTTTTGCACAATGGTACCTAATAACAGGGTCACTTGCTATCTAGAAGGACTGAATATGTTTGTACACAAAGGGCGGTAGAATATCATGGGTCTCCCTGGACCATAATAGTACGTGATGTGGGTGGTAGCCATCATCTGTTTGTGTGTCCTGCTTTGTGATTGTGAGAGGTGATATTTTTTCCCCCTGTAAATCACCTCATTGTCACCCTTTTTGTGAGATCGATATTTTTTTCTTGTAAATCATCTCTGTGATATGTCCCTGGCAGCGTCGAAGTCTGGGTATTCTTTTAACTAGCCTATCATCTTACTTTCCTCTGGTCGCTTATATGACCATAGCAGTTGCAGACACTATGAAACTCTCAATAAACAACCCCCACCTCCCCCCAAAAAAACCAACAAAAAACCAACTCTCTTGATAGAACGCTGTTAGGGCGCTTGCAACTGCTTCTTCTTGTTCTGCTTTCTGTGTTTCTATTTAATTGTTTTGTCTATTTTTATTAGTGTCTCTACTTGACATAAAGAAGAAAAACTATCCATCTACATTGATTGTATCGAGCAAATTTATTTGTCGCATAAGAAATGCGTCAATCAAGAATTTCAAGTAGACTATCTCTACCTAATATGATAGGCACAAGGAGGGCTTTGTCAAGGCTTCCTTGACTAGGCATTAAAAAATACCACTTCACTAGACTGCAAATAAAGTTGCGAAAAGTTTGCTCGGTGATGTATTAAAAATTGGAGTTATTCACCTTTGAAGTTTAACCCTAGTTTTAGTTTCGTTTTATCGTTACACTACACGACAACACTACTACTACTACACTGTTGTTCAGGGCCTAAGTCTAGTGTTCTGAGATTATTCAGATCACTTTGTTCAGGGTACACACAAGGTATAGCTGTGTCTGTTCATCCTCACTCGTCGCTTTTACTTCTTGGTTACCAAGATCAACATAGGCGACCTTGAAAACTGATTCTATTTATTATTCATAGTCTGATATTGGTAACACCTGCTTCACTTTTTTAAAACACAAAACTGCAGCCGCTAAATATTAGGTAGGGTGTACCGATGAAGGAGAACACCTATAATAGATCTCACACTGTGTCAGATGTGTTCCTCCTCCTCTCTTTCTCTCTCTCTATCAGCCTGATTCTCTCTCTCTCTCTCTCTCTCTCTCTCTCTCTCTCTCTCTATCTCACCCTCTGTCTCTTCCCCCCTCACCCCTCTCTCTCTCTCTCACACGCACACACTTTCTTGCTCATTCTCACCCTCTTTCTCTCACTCTATCTATCATAATCTATGTCACTCACACACTCTCACTCTCTGTCTGTTACTCTATCATTCTCTCTCTCTATCTGTCACTCTCTCATTATCTAGCATTTTGTCTGTCACTCATTCTTTATCTGTCACTCTCTCTCCCTTCCTGTCACATTCCTCTCTCCTGTCATTCTTTTTCTCTGTCTCTATCACTCTCTCAGTATCACTTTCTCTCTTGTCAAACGATAAAGGGATAATATAGCTTTTGTCTATTTCACATTGTCTTGTTCTTATTCTGTAGACATATCTTTTAATAATGACTTGTTTTGTCTATTTCACATTGTCTTGTTCTTATTCTGTAGACATATCTTTTAATAATGACTTATTTTGTCAAAGAGAGTAGGTGGCTGTGAAGTGTAGATTGTTTTAGAGACATTACTTTACATCAACATGTTTAGGTCTCATAAAGACTGACCAACAGATGAACCTATCAGACAGATTAGAATTGATAGAGTCTTTTACCCTTACAAGGTTTAGGTTCAAATAATTTTTTGTCTTCCAATCACAGTGACGGATGACAAATAGTAGTCCAGATTTCCCGGCTGAATTTCCGGGAAAAGTGGCAGAGGCTGTTTATGCTGCGTACCAAAAGCTGCCAAAGAAAGGCAAACCTCAGACAAGGAAGGAATGGACTCTCCTGGCAGCTGTTGTCTGTATAGAAAAGGAGAGAAAATTATCGTCGGACAGTGATGCAGGTGTGTTGGTAGTTGGAAGATTTTTTGAATTTGTAGGAAGATTAATTAATCTGTCAATCAAAACTGCTTAGCCATCAGTTTGACTACCACAGTAGAGCAATTGTACAGTAAACATATTTCTGTGACCAAATTTCTACATATTAATGGAGCTAAGGGAAATTTTGCAAGCAATATATTCTGAAAACTATGCTACAAAATATACAGAATTCGACCAGTATCCATAACATTAAATATAGTGTTGCAGTATTGTATTCTTATTTGGATCAAAATTTTTATAAAAAACTTTTTATGAAACTAATTTCCTTAATCTTATGTGCAATCCATTGATTCACTGCGGACATCGTTTTCAGCTCGGCTAACATTAGCTACTTTTGCTATTTGGTGGGAACCAGAGATGCCAGATTGGGCAACAAGTCGCGAAATAGAAGATATTTTAAGATACCGATCAGCTGATACCAAAAGTCATGCGAGATGGGGAGACCTATCTAGTTATATTAATAAAATATTACTTATATAATAATGAACGTTCTCTCTTGCTCCGAGCATTTGTTATAGCAGTGTTTTACCGCTGGACATTGGATTACAAATATGGTGCTCAAACTCTATAATGTACTCGACTCTTCCTTTATTTCAATCTGTGCAGGCATCAAGGTTATAGCTCTTGGCACTGGATCCAAATGTCTGGGAAAGTCTCAAGTTGGCATGAAAGGTTGGTACACTCACACCTCGTGATACCGCCAAGTCTGGGGAAAGCATTAAGTTGGTGGTATAATGAGAATGGTGGTATAGCGGAACTACCATGTTTGGTGGGATAGGGTGATACATTTAGAAAGGTGAAAAAGTTCACTATTTGTAGGGCTTATAGTATAGGGAGTGTTTGCAACTCATAGCAATAAGGTCCTCAGCCTGCAAAGGGTACGAAGTGTATAGCAAGTGTTTGAGGATTGTTTAATCTGGTTAGGTTTAGTAGATATATGTAGTTAAAAAATTTTAAGCTGACGTTATAAGTATAACTAGAATTAACCACACTATCCAAGTCATGAATGTTACAGATAAATTGATGGCGGATGGTGGTATAATGAGGTTTTTAGTGTTTTTATTTTGTGGCAGATCCGTTCCAAAGCCAATAGCTGGCGGTAGGTGAGAATGGCGATCATTGATATAATAATAAACTTTAATTATGTAAAGTAAAATGCTCAAGAATTACACTTTGTAAAAGAATGTGTTCTGTGGAAATATGGTCTCTCAAACAAAAATGAAATATTATTTGTTTATGGAAGTTAATCTTTGAAGTTTGTCTATGATGTATGAATTTTTTTTTCTCGTATGCAAATCTATTGGTTATAAATTAATATAAGCAATTGATAGAATGCTTTCAATGTTTGGTGTTTGACCATTTCTTCTGTAAGGCAACCTTGTGCGGGATAGCCATGCTGAGATTGTTGCCAGGAGAGCTTTTTTACTGTAAGTTTCAGGCTTTAGGCATAATATATCAGTCCACTGAAATCTGATTAATCTGGTTGAAGATTTTGATATATCAGATTAGTATTTTGAGAGATAACCTTAGAATTGAAAGGGTTAAAAATAAAAAAAATATTTAGTTCTCTTTTGCCATGATCAAGGTTGCCTACACTGTCAGATTTCAATATGCAGATTAGTGTAATGTAGTCTTGAAATTAAAAAGCTAAATGTTTATTATTCTTGTCTATGAATGTCACTTTGTTTTGAGATTTTGATGCACATTTTCAATTTTCGTAACCAAGCAGTGATAGATTTCAATCCTCTGCTCACTACACCACTGATATACATACTCAGTAATCTATTTGTGGCAGGTACCTGTACCAGCAGCTATTGAAGGCATACGGTGGAGGAGAGACAGAGAACCAGATCTTTGACAGGCCGAGTGAGGAGACAGACTGGAGGTGTGACCTAAGGGAGGGCATGACCTTTCACCTCTTCACCAGCCACACACCTTGTGAGTTGTATGTGTTTGTGATTGGTATATATTTATATTTATAGATCAAGCATTGGGCTTTGGTTTATTGGTCGGTTGTTGCCTGTTTAAGGCTGTCTCTAACACATTTTAGATATATGTCAAATCAAAGGCAGTTTTCTTACGTTAAGTAAATTAATGTGCTGACACAAAGACTAAGGGAAGGCTCACTCAAATATTTCACCTAGTCACATTATACTGACACAGGGCCAACCAGTCTTTGCAATGCTGAGCGCCTGGTGGGATAACTGCTAAAATGCAAATTTTTATGTCTTAGGTTTGATGTGGCCTGAACACTATACCTATACGCTGGCTTTGGTTTTGCTTCAAGCTAGGTGTTTATTCATATAAAACTCATCCTACGGAGGTCATAACCTAGGATACTTTTCTCATATACTCCCTCTAGATATTGCCATGAAATATTTTCACGCAGTTAACATTTTACCGCTGGAAGTTTAAAATAGGTTATTGTTGACATGCTTCTTTGTAGAATTCTTATTGAAATATATTATAATTTGTAAAAATTTTGACATTTTTAGGCTTTTTGTTGTATAAATAAATATTACCCATGCCTTTTTATTGCAAAAGCAATCTTGTTCCATTTTTTAAAATAATAATAATAATAATAAATTTCATTTATATATCGCCCTACCCCATGGTTCATAGGCTCTAGGCGCTTTACAATACAAGAAATGAATCGACTTACAATGTCAATGAATAG
>JAUEKZ010030341.1:3746-18068 GCA_031471865.1 Melibe leonina | reverse complement strand
TCTCTCTCTCTCTCTCTCTCTCTCTCTCTCTCTCTCTCTCTCTCTCTCTCTCTCTCTCTCTCTCTGTCTGTCTCTCTTTCTCAAATTCAAACAGCTCTTAATTTTAGAATAAGACTTATTCTAAAATTTAATAGATGCACCAACAATACATTACTTGTGACTGAGGAAAATATATAGTTGTTCATTTTTTAGAATTTGTTACACTATATCTGAAGTAAATATATGGATCTCAGTAATTCATATCCTTATATTTCTATCGGCATGTAACTGCTGATACTGTAGATCTGGACAGGACATTTATGATGATTGCCATTAATTATTAGCTACAGGCCAGCTTCACCCTCAAACTGCTTTTAAAAAAACTCTTCTTATCGGTCTGAACCAGGGCAACAGCTTTGATCACATGTCTATCACTGGCTACATTAATGTCTGAACAAAATTTATCAACGTCGATTTCCTAAACCCAATGAAGAAATTCGAAACTGCGAGGAATTTTCCATTACATTTTTTCAAGATATTTTCTTTCTATAAAGGTACATTCTAAAAACTACCTATGCTATGGAGCTCAACGCCCATTTTCACTAAGATTTTAAAAAGCCCTGGTCGACCAACAGCGATCTATTTATTGATTAAAACTGCTGACTGTATGTCCTTGTCTCTCTCTACCCCCCCCCCCCCTCTCTCTCTCTCTCTGTCTCTCTCCCTGCCTCCCCCCTCCCTCTCTCTCGATATCTCAGTATCTGTCTTTCTCCTGCCTGTATTCATCCATCTTTCCTATTCATTCATTTTAATTCATCTTTGTTCAGAATCATCCAGAATCAACATTTCTTTACTTTAGATGAGAAATGTATAAAGACGTTATCAAGCGATACTGATCTACAATCAGAAACTCCCAGAGTAAGTCAGCCATATCAAAAACCGTATTCTACACAGTAAAATTACATGACGACAAAGAAACACCCAACATTCCTTACACTGTATCTGTATGCATCACTCATTCATGGGGAATGGAGATGAACCAAGAAGGTGGAGCATATCAATAAGATATTGCGAAACGCTTCACTGGCCTTGGACTCCACCACACACATGAAATATACTATCATGACACACATGGTGATGCAGCGAATATATAAATAAGGCGCCTGGCTAAAATGAAGAAGAAAGTGGAATCGAGTCATAACGTACGCGAAGACGAAAAACAACTCGAAATTGTCTCATTCGACTTGGAAATTACAAACTGAAGAAAACTCTACTGTGTCTGAAAAGTATATTGAACTTTAAGTAGCTTCTGTACTTGAAAATTGGAATAAAATGCCACCAAATAGAGCCTGTTGACGAACTTTTTCTCGCTTCTATCTTTTCAACACTGCAAGCTTTACCAAAAAGCAAATTTCACGAAGAGCTGCCACAATGCTTAAACAAAAAAGAAAACAATAAGGTAACTCTATACTATTATAACTAATGAATCAAGAAAACAATATCAGGTCTTTTCTGAAGATTGAACGAAACAGCGACAGGGGAGAAACAAGAGATGAGAGAGATAAATGGGAGAGACAGAAAGTGAGAAAGGCGGTATAAAGGGGAGGCTGAGAGAGATAAATGGGAAAGACAGAAAGTGAGAAAGGCGGCACAAAGGGGAGGCTGAGAAACATTGATAGATAGATAGCTATATATTTACAGATATACATATATATATATATATAATATAATATATAGTATAGAGATATTTACAGATAGATATAGATAGATAGATAGATAGATAGATAGATAGATAGATAGATAGATATATAGATAGATATTATAGATAGATAGAGAATTGGAGAGATAAACAGACATACCAATAGATAAAGAAAGTAAGTATTCAATCCGATGTTTCACGTGTATATAAAAAAAAATCCATCTTGCTCAAAGTAGGGCCTGGGATATCAAGCTCCGAGACAGCTCCTCTCTCTCTCTCTCTCACGTCCATCACACATAAACACAAACGCACACACACCATCCCCTTCCCTTTTCAACCTCCCAACAACAGCCATCCGTTACAAGAAGCAATTGATCTTCATGAATTAAGTATGATCGGTCGTCCCTACATAGAAAACACAGGAAAGATGTGGTCGACGGCCTAGCAAAATCTGCCAATCTTATATGGTCTGACATTACATTTGTCAAGCTATTTGTTAATTGAGAGGGGTTGATTCAAGATATTCCCAGAGTGATTTGTGCTATGTTCAGGATTGCAACAAATAGAGGGCCTAACATCATATTTTAGACTATCTTTTTTGTAAAGCTTTCTAACATTCTTAAAAAGTGCGAGACAAATTAAAACTCAATAACATAAATGTTATATACTCAAAATCTTTGAATCTTAGATGAATCATTTCTCTATACTCGAAATTGTTTTAAATTATTAACTTTCTGTAACTTACATACTTATTACTACCCAATACACTCGCTAAAATACTCTCACTTAAAAATCTTATTCAAGCTTTAAAACTTTCCATAAAATACCATCATAGAGACCACATTAAAACAGAAGAGCATTGAGAACATTCCTGGTATGTGCAGAATCATTTCATAATAATATAAGTTTTGAACTGACAAATGTCAAATAAAATCAATATAATTGTTTTTATTGTTTCCATTGGAAAAATTTTGAATCAATGAAAATGAAGCCATATCTATAATACAGGGCAGGGCGTCCAGGGTCTTCTGACAAAAAAAAACTGCTTTTATAAAACAGCTTACAAAGATTGTTTATGTCATTCAAAAAGCATTCAAGGTTTATTGTTGCCCTTTTCACCATGCCATTGACTCTAAAAAGTACGCCTTTCAGAACCTAATGGCCCATGGAGCAGGAGCTTATCCTGGTTTCTTTATCATGAAGCAGACAAATTACAATAGTTTCCATGCTGGTCAATAGCAGATTACTGTCCCAAACCCAAATTATGGATTGGTACCCATTTTTACATCTGAGTGGGGTGATACAAATGGAAAAGCCAGGAAAAATTGCAGAGAGCATGGCAGTAACTTGAGCGATGCATACAATACACACTTAATGGTGCCCATATATTAAAGTTTAAACCAAAAAAAAGAACCCAAAAAAATAGATGTCTGTTGGTCTATTTTTACTAGTTCAGTTTTTAAAATGATTTAGAAATCTGTAATCTTTTTGAATGCAAAGAGAGGTGGAAAATGAGGAAAAGGCTAAGGAAGAGAAGGCTAGCAGAATATCCAGGAGGGAAAAATTGGAACCAGTAATGAGAAAAGACAAAGGATCAGAAAATTGGGAAAAAGGAGACAAGAAGTGAAAAGAGATTGAAGGGGAGGTGAAGACTAAGGAGAAAGAGGGGACAAAAAGAAAATCAATTTTCAGTTTAAAGCCATGGAAAATATGAGGAAGTAAGGAAAGGAGATGAATAAAAGGGAGCCAGCGAGCGAATACTGGGTGGAAGTGGGACGGAAAAAAACAAAGATGAATCGGTTTAAACCAATAATAAATATTTCCCGTAAATTTGATTACTATCTCCCCGAAAAAGGTGAAACTAGAGGTAGGACAAATGAAAATTCCTTACCCTATATGGTGGTGATCACATGTCAAATATTGTTTCAAAAGGACTACATATTGATCTAGATAACAGAAAACATTATTCCTTACAATTTTCAATAACTTGATTGGGTGTTGTCAGTTTAATTCACTTTCAAACACATTTCAGGTCCAATCAAAGGTGGGTCTCTCTAGATTAGTTGTCTTGTTGCCATGCCATACAGAAATAAAGATAGGCCTTGTGATCAATTATCTCACTCCGTGACAGTATACTGACAGCAGGTGACTGAATTTCAGGCTTTTGGAGAAAAAAATCACCTCTCATAATCACAAAGCAGGACACAAACGAAACAGAATGATAATGTATACCAGCATTATTATGGTCCAGGGAGACCCAGGACATTCTATTGCCCTTTAGATAGTAAAAGACCCTGTAGTTAAGTACCACAGTGTAAAACATGGGGATGACCATAAGTCTGTTAGGATGACAGCCAGGACCAAGACTGAGCTTACAGATACTAAACAGCTGTGTGTGCATACTTGTTAAGGGTGCATTGGAGAGAGTGCTGGAAAAGTAAGATGATAGGTAGAGCCAAAAGAGAAGAAACAGAAAAAGCGCCCATCATAAGTGCCCTCGAACCACCCGCCTGAAATCCATTTCCCACTGTTTCATACAGTAGAAAGAGACTTGATTCACCACACACACAAAAAAACCCTAAGCCCAAAGATAACTGCAAATCAGTTCAATTGTAAGCCCAAGCCATTACCCCTGCCAGTTACACAGAAAGCTAAATAGTAAACATAATACAAAAAAGAACACAATGAAACAAACTGATGACAATAGATTTGAAATTTTAAGTCTTATTTTTTATCGCATTCGACTATTACAAATTATTTATGCCCTCCACTATCAGGAACTTTAGTATTTCCATAGTATTAATTAAATTTTTAAACTAATCTAAGCTATATTTTTTTTCTATTAGTGACACACAATCATAGTATACATTTTATTATTTAACATGCATACAAAGCACTTTTCATCACTGCAATGTGTCTTTTAACGGCAAAAACACTGTTGTTTAACTTGAATTTTTTCATCCTATTATGAATAAAACTATTTCATATTATATTGTATTTATATTTGTAATATATGCTCTAACTCTTTGCTGATCGATGTAATGCATAGCCATAATTTCCCATCTGAGGATAATAAAATTATTATCTGATGTTATTCCTTACATGGACCATTGGAAATCAATCTTTCAGAGGGTGAATGTTGAACAGCGGACCAAATATACTTTGAGGACCCCAAGATCTTTAGGATGTTGCTCCACTAATTAAATGTTGCAAAACTAGGTGCAAAATAAGTTAATCGTAGCCTTTTCTTAGCTATCTAAAAGCATCCAGTGGTCACCACTAGTTTCTCTAACCATGAAATAGATAATTAAGCGTTTGTCAAGAGGCCTGGCTGGCTGACCTTTGAAAATCTAATTTGCCAATCCCATTAGACTGGCATGCCGACATATAGGTATGCCATCCAACTTTCATTCATGGTTCAATTTCTATTGAAAATGAATTTCTAAAACGGCATCAAAGAATTTATTAAATCAAATTAACAGGGTAAATCTAAAATCCTGCTGCATAAACACAGAATGTTGATAATCAGTAAAATAGTTTTAGATACTCATTCAATCATATAAACTCATCAATGGAACAGCATTATATTGTTTACATTTTCTTATTGCTACGCTTGTACTCTCCATATCCAAACCCGTCCACAAAATATTGGTTGTGTTCTGAATATTATAAGTATAGATAGAAGCTTCTTCACCTAGAAGCAGTCTTGTGGATAAGGCCCTTGAAACCCAACCGAGTCCTGCTTAGGCACTTCATAATATCCTTAGGCAAGAAATTTACTACAAACTGCTCACTAGGACAACAAGGGGTCCTGTTGGCGTTGGTGGTGAATAATCTAGTCCACTGTCAGTATGTCTAGGCGAGCAACACTGATGAGCTGCTGACAAAAGTGTAAATTTGCCACCTTGATTAAAATCACTGATTTCGTCATTATTAGTAAGTTACATAAGCATTGAGAATCATCTAGGTTATCCTCTTTACTGTAGGATTCCAACATTGGGAATAGCTTGATCAAGTAGTTTTAAAAGCCATCTGTCACATGATCCAGGGTTTGTGTGTTAAATATCCTGTTCTTTTGGGTGCCATCATCTATACCACAGCCAAGTTGAAGTAAAATCATTCAGCCAAGTTGAAGTAAAATCATTCCAAAATTATAATTTAGGCCATTTTGTAACGCATTAACAACCAGCATTCCATCAAATGTGACTAAATGTTGAGTTGACGAGATTCAAACCCTAGACCTTTCAGTTTTAAGCAAAAGCTCTACCCATGAGTCATCATCACAGGTCAGTAGGAATGACCTGCTTAAGGAGCACTTAAACATACACAGGCACACGCTGGCCCAAGAGGCCCTTCTAGTTACACCATCATCCCCTGTCCATGGATGACTGGCAAATATCTGAGTCATCTGATTTAATTCAGAGGTCGATTTTATTAGACCTGACTAGGGCTTTTAAAATCCAAGACTAAATTCTAAATTTAGCTACAGGCAGTGACTCAGCACCAACTGTATAGGTCAGAGTCAGAACTATTGAGAATTTTTTCTGTCACTTCGGGAAAAAAATCTTTCCCTTCCTTTCCAGGTCATCATACTACATCATGCTTTAAAATTAAAGGTTTTGATAGTTTGTCATACATCCTTCGAATAGCAATTAGGTATTTTAAGCTTTTCTGTGATCACCTGGGATGGAGTAACAGTGAGTTTGTTTATATTTTCCGCTATCAGTCTCTACTAGTTCTACGCTAATTTGCCTTTATCTTTGTGCTGCTTACAATTGAACAAATGGATCAAAATCCACAGGATATGAAGAACATGTTAAAAGAAATATTGTTTTATAATATATAAAATTCCATGGGAAAATCTATTTCAACTAGAAGGTCTAAATAGATCTTCTCTTGTCGTCACAACAAGTAGCTATTTCTAGATTGAGTCTCCAGGAAATCAAACTCCTGATACGAACTGCAATGACCATGTTCTGACCTGAATAAATGAAAGCGACAGTTAAGAAGATGATGTAACCAGTCTCTTTTTAATTATGAACCATTAATGATTTTATTTTTTATCGTGATGGTCATCCATAAATGTGTTTATGGATCAGAACGATCTCATATCTTTAGTCTAAATCTCGGCTAGGCCTTTGAATTTTTTATAGTTTTTATAGCAACTCATGGTTGTTATTATCAAATCTGTCTTAAACAATAAAAAGATCATAAAATCTAACATAACAACTAGGGTAGGATGCCCGAAGTTTGACAGGGTTGACCTGTGTTCTAACTCAGTCATGTTTCAGCGGCTGTCATTCGCGGGATTTTCAGTGGATTGACTTAAGTTTCAGCTCTTGGCTAGCTAAACTATTTAACTTTAATAATAGAGACGTTTAAAGATATTCTCATCTGAATGGTCCTTCTCATATAAACTAAGTTTAAAAGGTATAAATTTTCCAGATTAGCAGGGAAGTTTGACATAAAGAGGGAAGTTCGGCACTGAAAAGGACATGTTCAACATAGTGCCGAATGTTTGACAGTATGATAAGTGGCTTACGGTGTCTTTACAGGGGCATCGTTATCCTATCTTTTTGTATTCATTTTGACTCATTAATGCCTTTTCACAATCTAAAAACCAAAAAACGACAATAAGGTTTTTTTAAGATCTGACAAACACAAACACACATAATCACAATATTGTTTACAAATCAAAATGTCCATATTTTCTACAGAATTGTGACGCCTCTGAGCTGAAATTTTAGTGGCTTTTCATTATTGTCGAACTAACCCGCCTGCTCTGTGTTGAACTTTAGAGTGGGGAGGGAAGTTTGACAACATTAAACTTCGTAAACAAACATCTTCTAGATTTGTATGCCTTCTGCCAAAAGCTCTGATTTCCTTACAATCAAACCGGTGAAAAGTCATTTAAAATCAAGGAGAAGAAAATTACACGACAAGTTAGAAGAGTGTCGAATTTGCGTCACTTGTCACTGCAATTGAAGCAGGGCATCGGTTCAATCCAACGAACTGTGCTATGTTTTGCTTAATCTAGATACTGTCTCCCTATCTCACGTGACTTTTAGTATCAGCTGATCAGTATCTTAAAATACCACCCTAGTTGTAGCATTGAGAATTTTCTAAAGTCACCTACGGCTAGACTAGCGCTATTCTGGAGCTTAGTGAAAAAAAAGTAGCTAAAACATATGTACACCAAATTCCTACTTAAAAGAAAGGTAGAGACCAGTGGCGGATCTAGTCTAAAATAGGAGGGTGGACACATCCCAAAATCATGTAAAAACAACATATAACTTCTTTTTTTTTTTTGGTCTTGTCTCTGGAAATCAATCAATCACCCTACTACCTAAAAGTTCCTTATGTGTCGTGTTGCATTGGTGTTTTTAAATTTTCTCTTTAATGTGTTTCAGATCAGCATATCCAGTATTAGACCAAACGCTGTCGCCATGAAATAACAAGTAATAAAAACACAAAGGTTTCTTCTCAGCAATAATTGTAAGCCACTTTATGCTGTCATACAACGATATTTTGAAATGTCTGTTTACTTTCCACCAAAACAAGAGAAAGAAACTTCTTTAGGTTGTTGAGGTCAACCTTTTATGTGTAATTTATCTTCTTGAATATAAATCTACATGATTCATTGATTGGAATTAAATAAAGGACATTGTTACATTAATAGTATGATTACAGCATAAAAACAGAACGTGCATTTTCTTCAGAAATAGAACCAGACGCGCAAAATCTAGGTCAGGACAGTGTCCCAACAGTTGTTCATTATTGCAGTCTTCTTAGTCTATGTTTAGTGTTTAACCCTGCCCTCTTCAACCTTTTCGACCAAACCATTTTCGCACTAGCAAGGATGTCTTGAGGGGGGTTGGCTATCATACTCTGACACATTTAAGAAGTGTCTGTGGTTAAAACCTTATGGTAACGATGACCATGTCTCATCTGTTACCCCCTTACATCACAGAATAGATGAGTCGTACACGAGCTGCTGGTTCGTTTCGCCACCTTTTTGCCACGAACAGACGAGGCAAAGTCAGATAAAATTTGCATAATAGTACTAGCTAGCTAGTAGACGAATGGTACCAGACCAGTTACCTGGATCATGAAACTGCATGCGTGAGAATAATGAAACTACACGGGTGAGAGAGACCTTAAAGAAAACTGAAGTAATGCTCTAGTTTTAAATATTTTGTTTATTTAAAGTATTAAGTAGATAGTCTAGATGGAGAAGATGTAGTTGGACAATTTGGGGGGACAGTGTCCACTGTGTCCTTAAGGGAAATCCACTACTGGTAGAGACTTTTATGGCTAAGTTGTTTGAATGGTATGGCACCGTTGCTTGAAGGGTGGTGAAATGGCTTTAAAGCAGTTTTATGCCACTTTAAACTAAAAAAATATGGGGTATGGCAAAGATGACCTAATCTAGCCTACAAAATGTAAGGCATGTTCATCACCAGCACCCCCACCCAACGGTGATGGTCTAAAATATCCAGGAGAAAAAAAACAGAGGTCGTTTACAAACATAGTTTAGCATATGTTGCAAAAATAAACTTCAATTCATCTTTATAGTGCTATGGAGGAACATATTACATAAGACAAAAGGATCAAACACGACTCGGGGCTGTGAAAACATACTGAGGTTGTAAGTGGCACAACGATCGAGTATTTTTCAGCAGACGAAAAATCGGAAGAAGCTGAGTGGCAAACGTAAATAAATGATCGATAAAACCATACAATTATAATCTCACAGCTCAATATATGGTGCTGAAAGAAATACAACTTAACCTACAATACAATAAACCAAATGTCTCAATACTCACTTTCCGAGCTCCTCCTTCAACTCGTAAATATCACTGAATTTAGCGGTAGTTGTTTGACCCGCCATGTTGAATGCCAAATGATTTCACTGTTATAATATTGTTCTCAGTTCTCTCGCTTTATCTCGTCAGTGTGCGCACGAGATACTCGTCAGTGGTGTGTCCGCAGTGTGTGCTTGAAATATCAACATAAGGGTGGGAAGGAGGGGGCGGGATGTGTGGCGTATCCTAGTCTATCATCAAAGAAGAAAGGTGGGGGAGAGGAGGGGGGCTGGGATATGTGGATGGGGTCGAGGGAGAAAAAAAAAGGGGGGAGGAGGGGGGGAGATAGTTCGATTAGGGGATGATGTTATTGTTATTTTATGTGGGTAGCGAGGGCTTCACATCATTTTCAAATGCGGAAGTCCTCATAATATTATAATGATAATTATAATAATAATAATAATAGTGATGATAATAATGATAATAACAGTAATTATAGACAAAACAATACTAAATAATAGGTAATTATAATAATGATGATAATATTTATGATATTTCTATCAAGTTCTTACCTACTCATTTGGATACCACGTAATGCGATTTTTGTCTGCTTCTCAACTAGTTTGCGAGAGCTTGTTATAAATTGAGACTAGGATGCGATAGTCATTTCTTTTTCTTTCTCTTTTTTTCATTCTCTGGCAGACCTACCAAACATATGATTATAATTGAGATTCCATGACTATTGTTGTAATTGTGCTTGTGTTAACATTGAATACAACGGGATGTTTGTCTGAGTTTACACTATAGTGTCAGACGATCGATGTATAGTAGGATGCCTGGAACAGGGTGCCATGTAAGCGAATAAACTTGTTTAACGGCTGATACCTTCGGGAATTCCCCCGAACCGAGGCGTACGGAGTTAAACTGGCTCTGCCCCGAATCAAGGACATATGGGAAGTCAGCGATAGCAGGAGCAATCTTGATTGAAATATCAATTGTGGTGAAGAGGTGCATGGGGTTGACTTTCTTCTTTTTCTTCTTCTTCTTCTTCTTCTCCTTCTTCTTCTTCTTCTCCTCCTCCTCCATTTCTTCTATTTTTACTTCTCTTATTTTTCTTATTTTTCTTCTTCTTCTTCTTTTTCTTCTTCATCATCATCAACATCTCCTCCTCCCCCTCCTCCCCCTCCCCCTCCTCCTTCTTCTTTTTCTACTTCTTCTTCTCTATATGTAGTACCTACTATGTTCCAACAACTCAAACGTATCCCTTTTAAAGTCAGGTTAATTAAAGTTATGATGCGTCTTTATAAACGAAACGTAATGATAAATTATTCAACATAGCTTGTTTTTAAGAGGGGGCGAGTGGGAAGGTTGCCGAGCCTGAGGAAAGTGTGTTAACCCTTTCAATGCTAACGACACCAAAGTCTTTATGATTTGCCTGTCTTTACACAAGATAAATCAAATTTCAGTGAACTGACATATACCAAAAGCCTGAATTTCTGGCTTTTGGCATGTGTCAGCTCACTGAAATCTGATTTATCTGATATGAGAACACCTACATTTTTAAGAGTTTGCATGTTTCAGTTGGGTTAAAATCAGACATCGCTGTGAAAGGGTTAAAAAGACTTAGCCTGCTACATTAGTTGTTTTTGAGGGGGGGGGGGGGGTCATCTTAAAATAGGTAGGGCATGCGATGAATTCTTTAGTTCAAATTGCTGTAGTACTTCATAGTAGTAATGATTATAGTGGTCTCTAGTAGTAGTGGTACGGTAGTAGCAGTAGTAGTAGTTGTTGCAGTTTGTAGTAGTAGTAATAGTAGTAGTAGTGGCAGTAGTAGTAGTAGTAGTATAGTAGCAGTAGTAGTCAGTAGTAGTGGTAGTATCAGTGGCAGGAGGAGGAGGAGGAGAAAGAGGAATGTAGTAGTAGTAATAGTAGAAGAAGTGGTAGTAGTAGTAGTGGTAGTAGCAGCAGTAGTAGTAGTAATAGTAGTAGTAGTAGCAATGGTAGTAGTAGCAGTAGCATCAGTGGCAGGAGGAGGGGGAGGAGAGGAGGAGAAGAGGAAAGTAGTAGTAGTAGTAGCTGTGGTAGCAGTGGTAGGAGGACGGTGAGGAGGAGGAGAAAGAGGAAAAGAAGAATAAGGAGGAGAAGAGGATAAGTGAGAGAACTACAGTACTACGGCGGAAGTATATAGTTGAAAGCGTGAGTTCCTTGTTTCAAGAAGATACTGAAGTATCTACCATAGATCACGACCCACTACAAAACGTTCTGTCGATCAAAAGTATGATTTTAAGGGACTGATACTGATACGAGAAACGAAAGACCATTGTGCAATATCCTACATACTTCAAAATTAGCATATCAACCCTTTCACTGCTACGACAACAAAATATTCAAGATTTGCCTGTTTTTATACCAGATAAATCATATTTCCGTGAACTGACATATGCCAAAAGCCTGAAATTCAGGCTTTTGGCATATGTCAATTCATGGAAAGATGATTTATCTGGTATAAGAACATGTATATAATTTAACAAATTTTGAGTGTTTTAGTTCGGTTGGAATGAGACCCCGCAGTCAAAGGGTTAGTTTTGTGGGTGTTGTTAGGTGCTCACATCAAAATAGTTGTGTTCTGACCAATAACGGTCGATTTATTGATAGAGAGAAGGGGGTGCAGGCGGGTAACACAGACAGACGGACATACAGAATGACAGACAGAAGGAAAGACGGACAGACAGGCAGATAGACGGACAGACAGACATACAAACAGTCAGGCATACAGACAGACAGGCAGACAGACATATAGATAGACATGCAGGTTGATAGTGATATTAAGATCCAGAGAGAGTTTGGGTGAGAAAACATGAGCAGCTTGACGACACACAAAGACACGTACGGTATCTAGTTACTGCTGTGTGTGACTGTGACCCCTCATAATTTAACCCTTTCAATGCTAAAGTTATTTTTTAAGCTGCTGACTAGATATGAAAATACTCTAGAGTTGCCTGTTCTTATTCCTGATAAAAAACGATTTTAGTGGATTTTAGTCCACTGAAATTTTATTTATCTGGTAGACTATAAAAACCCGTTATTTTTCAAGATTTTGCATATTTTGTTTAGTTAGAATTGGACCACGCAGTGAAAGGGTTAACGAAAGAAATCAATGCACGGCGCAGAGCACCAATTTGGGTCGAACTATACAACATGGAATGTAACAGCGGATACCGTTGTAACAAATAACGCACCTATCGAATCACGGTGTCACTCCAGGTCCTCCTCCAGAGAAAACTTGTGTGGAATTAATCATACATTGCTAGCATGTAACAGAATAACGACACAAATTGAATCATGTTGTTGGATCTGATGTGTAACAATGTTACCTCTCAGTTCGTCAGAGGAGACATGGGTATACGAAAAAGAATACCGTGGAAACAACTGATAACGCCATCCATCAAATAAGCAATGTTTAGTTTTTCGTCAGGGATAAATTATGTAAATAATGCATTAGTAACAAATACTGTGCATAAAATACATCGATGACGCGATTACTTCAAAGACAATACATACTATCTGTCCCAAATTTCGCCAGCTAGAACGTGTGTAAAAGAATCACTTTGAGCAGAAATTTCTGGTATCAGGGTTTGGTTTTTTTTGGTGGGGGGTTTTTTTTGGGGGGGGGAGGGTTGGGGGGGGGGGTTATATATACCGCTAAACTAATAGCGCTGATTTAGTTGTCTAGATGTCTTCGTGTATGTGTGTATGTGTGTGTGTGTATGTGTGTGTGTGTTCGTGTGTGTGTATGGGTGTGTGTGCCTGTCTGCTTTACAACTCTGGCCAAAAGTGGGTCGATTAGCACTCCTTCATTCATCTCTCCGTTGTCCATTCCTATCTCCTGTCTATCATGATTATGTGTGTCCGTCTGTCTTTCTAACTATCTCTCTCTTTCTCTCTCCCCCCCCCCCCCTCTCTCTCTCTCTCTCTCTCTCTCTCCCTTTCTCCCGTAAACAATAAAGATTACGGTATCACAGTATTTTGTTGGTAAAAGAGAAAGAAGATAGAAAGTGACAGAGATAGCTAGATAGATAGATAGATAGATAGAGAGAGAGAGAGAGAGCGTGGGATAGATGGAGAGGGTGAGAGAGAGAGCGTGTGGTAGAGGGAGATGGAGAGAGAGCGTGAAGTAGAGAGAGAGAGGGAGAGAGAGAGCGTGTGGTAAAGGGAGAGGGAGTTAGAGAGAGATAGAGCATGAGGTAAATGGAGATGGAGAGAGAGAGAGCGTGAGGTAGAGAGAGAGAGAGAGGAGGGGGAGAATGGAAGAAAGCTACGCTAAGCAAAGAGGAGCAATGCAAATCAAACATTGTGAATGATTCATAGTAATTGATTTTCTATTGGTTTGGTACATGACTTAAAGCCCAGACATTCATGAATTAGACGCCGTAGCCATCACTGGGAGACTGGGAGGAAGCAGCACTATGCAGTGCACCCTGTGTTAACCCTACCAATGCTAAGATCATTTCACAAACCACTAAAGATACAGCAGAATCTTCAAGAATCGCCTGTTGCAATGCCAGATACATTATATGAATAAGAATTCTGTGGACTGACATAAAATATGCCAAAAGCCTGAATTTCAGTTCACTGAACTCTGTTTATCTCAATTTTAACAACATGTACATATTGAACGTTGTGCATATCATTTCAGTTTAGTTAGGATCAGTGTCCGCTGTAAAAGGGTTAACAAAACACCATGTTTTTGTGATATTATGTGTGATTTAGGCATCAAGTACTGGGGGGGGGGGGGGGGGGGGGGGGGGGGGGGGGGGGGGGGGGGGGGGGGGGGGGGGG
>JAUEKZ010030230.1:0-18072 GCA_031471865.1 Melibe leonina | reverse complement strand
CTGTTCTTTTAACTAGCCTATCATCTTACTTTCCTCTGGGCGCTTATATGACCATAGCAGTTGCAAGTGCCCTAAAAAAAACTCTCAACAAACAAATGTCCCTGGCTGGGTCAATTAGCCTATCATCTTACTTATCCCTGGGCGCTTATATGATGACCATAGCAGTTGCAAGCACCCTAAAACTCTCAAAAAACAAACAATTACTTTTTCCAGCACTCTATCCAGTGCTCTCTGAACAAGCATACACACACAGCTGTTTTGTATCTTCTAGAAAAGTTCCTGGCAGGGTCAAAGTCTGGCTATTCTTTTAACTAGCCTATCATCTTACTTACCCCCAGGCGCTTATATGACCATAGCAGTTGCAAGAGCCCTAAAACTCTCAATAATCAAACAATTACTTTTTCCAACACTCTATCCAGTGCTCTCTTAATCTTAACAAGCATACACACACAGCTATTTTGTATCTCCTAGCTCAGTCTTGGTCCTCTCTGTTGTCCTTACAGGGTCCAAGACCAGCAGTTGCAAGCGCCCTAAAACTCTCAATATACAAACAAACGACCTGTTACTGTTATGTACTGTATCCCCACCCCCCTACTCCCTCTCTCTCTTTCTCTCTCTCCACACACACGACATACATATACGCTGTGACCCATTGTTTCCTTCAAAAGGTATTGTGGAGCATAAGATCCCACACTAATCCCACCCATTCTTTGTGTTCTTTTATAATGCTGATAAAAGCGATAATCCTCACTCTCTATTTGTTGTGTAAAGGGTAACTCCAGTGAAGAGGCCCAGGGATTAATTCATTCGCCCTTCCTTAAAGTAAGGCCCTCCACATGTAGGTACGTTCCGAAGAGGCTTTTCGGAACGTGAATGTCCAAATTCGGAACGTGAATGATGTCATTCCAAACTGCCCATGGTTATGCTGACCTCTTCGTCTTCGTGCTTCGGCAGCACATAAAAGGCTGACACAGTGGATCGACTCCTTCCGTCACCATCAGATGTCTTCTTCTCTAAATGTCTCCAGTTCTTCATTTCCCTTTACTTTCAAGGCACCTCCTCCATATTTCCATTGGTCTACCTCTCTTTCGGTTTCCTTGAGCGGTCCACCTGAGGGCAGTCTTTGGTAGCATACCTGTGTCCATCCTGAGGACATGACCAGTCCATGTCCACTTCCTCTTCTGCACCACGCTAGATAGTAGACAGCGACTCCAAAGAAGTTTTAAACTGCACGTGAGGAGGAGGAAAATATTGGGACAATGGTGGACCGTAGCTCGAAATTAAAATCAGAAAAGCTTGAAATTTGGAACGATGCCATGTCACTAAACCACTAAACCTGAATTCAGCTAAACTAAATTGAATAAAATCCATTTTCTAAAAATGTTAATAGTTGGCCTATTTCAAATCTGATTTCATATTTAAACGTTTTGGTGGAGTCAGCGTATCAAAATGAACAAACTCTATGCAAAAATAATATCAACTTGGCCATCCGCTCGCCCCAACACACATACTCTCGTGCTGTCGGCCAGGCAATGGGTGTCTTGGCAGGGTTCCGGGTTTGATCCCCCTCGGTGCCATTTTCTATTTTCCCAATTTTTTTTCTACTTTCTTCGGCTTTGTCTCGTACCTGTACTGCATATTATCTCAAGTTTGACCCATTTCCAGTGCTTGCTCCCGACTTTACTGTTATAATTCCATTTACATTCGATCCCAAAACCTCCTTGCTAACGTGGCAACCTAAATGCTGATACGTATGTGGTTGCTGAGGAGACGTGTTTTCATTTTTGGAATATGCATGACTAAAATAGGAACTACATAAGGTTCCTACTGTTTACGAAATTACATGTACCGGTACTTCGACATCTAGAAGTCTATGGCGTCACAACTAACTGAACGACTTGGAATATGAACTGAATTTCGACATCACTTGGTAAGGGTGGCCCAAAGAGGTTAGCTCCCTAGATTTTGTGTTAGCCCTTTCAATGCTAATGACACCAAAATCTTCAAGATATACCTGTTCTTATACCAGATAAATCAGATTTCAGTGAACTGACAAATGCCAAAAGCCTGAATTTCAAGCTTTTGGCATATTATGTCAATTCACTGAAATCAGATTTATCAGGTATAAGAACGCGTACATTTTCAAAATTTTACATATTTCAATTGGGTTAGAATCAGAGCTCGCTGTGAAAGGGTTAATACTTTCATAAGCTCTGTGGATGGGGCAGCCTAGCCTAGGCGTTTTAGTATATTGATGGAGATGGGAAAGAACCAACGGTCAAGTTTGAAAGGCATAAGCCAAGCCGACCAAACTGATTTATAACTTATACTGCTTACATTTATGAAAACAAAACAGGAGCCACTGGAAACATGAAACTAATCATGGAATGAAATGCAATTACTTACAATTATACATTAAGAGGAGGAGGAATAGAAGAAGAAGGTGAGGATGATGAGGATGATGATGATGATGGTGAAGAAAGAAAAAAAGAAAGAAGAAGAGGAGAATAAAATAGGAGAAGGCTGATTTGACCCTCTATAAGACACAATCGGGTCATGGTAAAGAAGGCACATGTAGGTTTCACATAGGTACTGCCCAAGGGAGGATGGGTTTCTTAGAGGGAAAAATCAATAAATTCAGCCAATCAGTTCAAATCGATAGTTTGTTTGTATTTTAATAATACAATGAAATCAATAGGTTTGTCACGTTAAATGTGTGATGCATGAGTGTTTGTGAGAGTTAGACAGACAGATAGATAGACCCTTCATAGAGGGAGAGAGAGGTAAAGAAAGAGAGAGAGAGAGAGAAGAGAGAGAGAGAGAGAGAGAGAGAGAGGGTGTGGTTTAGTGGTATGTGTGTGTTTGTGTTTGATATGCGAAATTACATGAACGTCAACGCATGTATGGAGTTGGTGGTTGCGGTTTTTGTATTGTTTAGTCCATATCATTATCGTCCTATAAATTGAGTAGGAACACGCCTTCCTTGAGTAGGAACGATCTACTTCAGGCGTAGCTACATTCTTCTAGAATAATTATACAAGCTACCGACAAATTTGCGGTGTGATATGAGACCAATAGTAATTTGAGGTAAATTTGAGCATTGCATTAATTTTTCCCCACAAAAATTTGAAATTTAACGAACGCTTTCATTTCCAGTTTGATCCATATCTTCTTTATTGTCATTACTAAGAAAACACGTGAGAATTTCTCCATGTTCAAACTAGCAGGCAATAATTTTAAACGGATTATTTTGCGCAAGTTTTGCCCCTATATTCTTATTTTAACATTAGAAAATTATTTTAATGTGATGAATTAAAATAGATTGATATTTTTTATTGCTGAAATAATTTTAAATTGAGTCTACAAGAAAAATTACCCCAAAGTTTGAGTAGGCCGCTCCCGTTTTCCCGGCAATAAAGGTACTGGTGAATTGATTTCATCATAAATGTTATGTCGTTGTTTCTTACACACTAGGTAAAGCAGTATTGCCATGAAAATGCCGACAACAACAAATGAAAAAGCTAAAAAAGAGCCTAAGGCTCCTGGTTCAGTCCAGTTTGATGATGACAATTCAGAGCTGGAATTTGGAGATGCTGGGACTCAATGTGTGACTTTCCTGGAGAAAAAAATGAGGAATCTTGAGAAGAGAAAGGTTTGTGACCATCGCTGAACTTAGTCACTGGGGCTCTCAAGACAATGCCCCTGATTTCCAATCCCAAAAAGCCTATAATTTTGAAGTATTTTTCGAAAATGAATGTTTTGCCAATAATTGTATGATAGCAAACAATATTTCCCCTTAAAAGGCCTTTTTTTAGTGGCAAATTGTTCACTGTCTGAACGAGAATGTTGAATTCACATTCAAAGATGGCCGCCAGTTTCTTGACAATAAAGAACACAACACCAGGATGTCTGTTTTTTCAATGTGATTTTTCATTATTTTTCTAGATAACCATGATAAGATACGTTATTAGGTCTAGAGATTAAAGAAAGAGTTAAGTATTATTTTTGTAGCTCCTCATCTAACCTTTTTGGTATTTGAGGATCTACTGCTGTATAGAGATTGTAGTCTAGGTCTAAGAGTCTTTTCTAGTCCCTAAGAGAGCCTTCTGGCCCATAGAGTCAGAGCTTATTCTGGTTTCTGTAGGTTTCAGCGGAGATGTGACAATTGTTGTCACCCTTTGGGACAGGATGCTGGTCTTAATAGATTTCATTCCCCTACCGAATTGTCGTTTGGTATCCATATATAACACCAGGGTAGAATGAGACTATATATATTGAAGTAAATTTCCTTGCCCAAGGAAAAAAAAGTGAAGTGCTGCTTGTAGGAATAAAGGCTAGTCCCCCATGTTTCTGTGCTGTGTCACTACCAGTTCGGCCACTGTCTCTGTAGAGGAAAGAACAGATTTATCTGTCATCAAAGTCAGAATCATCTGTAGGAGGGAAAGTGAAAGAGCCCTGAGCCGTGGAGAAATGCAACATTTGATTTGTCCATGCAGTCAGACGTATATACGATCAAGACAAAAGCAAGCAGGTGATAAGCCCTCTGTGCTGAGTCTTTGATGGCGTTTAGAAAAAAATAGACATTTTTGGTCCTGCTCCATTGAATTCAGCTATACAGTTTCTTTTGCATCTGCTACCTTCTCATTCTTTCAATGAGTAAATGTTGACACACACGAGTACCTCTGGCTCGGTAGAGCGTGGAACCGGAAGGTTTGGGGGTTTGAATCACAGCCGTGTCATTATACCTAAGGTTGATTGATTATAGTGAGGGCTGGCTGGCATCATGCATAATCATTTTCATTATTTTTCTCTGCCTGCTATTGCATCTTGAGATGAAAAGAACATGATAGGCTCAAACTTCTGTTTGCTCGGTTTTATTTTAGAGTACAAAAATATTTTTTATTTCACAGAAAAAGATGGAGCTCAACCGAGAGAAGATTTTGAGTGGAGCAAAGCTGCCCAAGGAAGCAGAGGTAACAATTAAAACAGATAACCCTTAATTACCTGTCAAACAATTTAATGCTTTGGCTGGATTTGATTTTTGGATAATTTCAGTGATAACATTGCGCAATTTGTCTTAATTGAATAAAACCAGTTGGTTTGAACAGTGATGTTTAAAATATACCCAACATTGTTTTTCTAATTTTTTACCTTTTCATTTCGTATTCTTTCATTTTCAGTTGTCCCTTGAGCAGTATGACATTGTTGCCCAAGACCTTCGATTTGCTGGGGAGCTCCACAAACAATTCTTAAGCATCAATCAAAAAGTAAGTTTGTACTCTTTATGATGTGAACTAAAAGTTTGTTCTTTAAAAAAATGTTCATCCCTGGAAATGTTTTCTTTTAATATTGCAGATAAGTTAATGCAGGCTATGATGTATTTGTGTTTCAGAATGAGGAATCAGTGAAAAAAATGGCCCAGAAAGAGATAATGAGGATTGAAGAGATCTTGAGGTTACAGTTCACGTTGGACCAGATGGGCGGTGACGGTGTACGACAGGACTTCATTACAGGCAAACACGGAGCAGTAGTGAGTGCTTATTAACCCTTTCACAGCAAAGTCTGACTAACCGAACTGAAACCTGCAAAATCTTCAAAATGTACTTGTTCTTATGTCTTATACCAGATATAACAGATTCAGTGAACTGAAATCTGATTTACCTGGTATAACAGAGAAATCTACAAGATTTTGAGGCTAGTTAATTTGATTGAAAATAACCTTGGCATTGAAAAGGTTAAATCTTCTCTTCCCCATTGTCTATTTTGAGAATAGATTTTAACTTTTTTTTGTTAAGTCAAAAACCTCACAACAATGCGATCATTTTCTTATGCCCAGAAGATTGTCTTCTGTCATCATTCAGAGGAGAGGGACAGAGAAAGTAAAATAAGAAGTGTGTGATGTCATTCACAATGGGTCTGTAAAGCAGCTTGTCTTCATCTCAAGCAGTATATTCTGTTCTACTAGGCCTGAAGCCATTTGGGAAAATTTGCTGTGGATAAGTGTGTATATATAAATTTCAAAGCATGTTCTCATCTTGTTTTTTTGTAACATTGTTGCAGGTTTTAACACAGTCCAATCTGGACCAGCTGGATGCTCTGTACCAGGCCATCTCCCCAACACGTGAAAAGAAAGAGAAGGATGACGCATACGCCAAGAAGTTATACACAGCATCAGATCACCTAGTCAACTATCTAAATGGGGAGGAGAGTCAGGTGGTAGGAACCACCTACAAAGATCTCAAAGACCTGATCTCGCGCATCAACGGCTGTGGATATTTTGAAAAAGTTCGGCCGGCTTCACCACAAGGTATATCAATATTGATTATGATGATAATAATGAAATGATAAATAAAGATGAAGAAAAAAACTCACTTTCAGCGTACGTTCTTTCATAAAAGATCTGTCTGTTCTGCCTGAGGTAGGGCCTGGGAATCAGGGTAATACTCGAAGGACTGATTTCATGTTGCAAAACATGGTTTTGTCAAAGTCTATATTCTAAATTTAGGCTGACATTGAATGTTTTGACCACTGAAGAAATTAAAAACATTCACCCTGAGCTGAAATCCAGAGAAACTTAGAATTTAGTCTCCAGCTAAGCTTTAGTCTTTGTGTTATGAACTCAGCCTAAATTACGGGAGACATTGTTGGAATTTGCCGAAGGCTTGGGTAACATTGAATATTGTCTGCAGTGTTCCCCACTTATAATAAGATAAAACCCTAGTGATGACATCACTGCGCAAATATGAAAAACCACTTCAACTGGGACAGTCTCCAGCCCTGGCTGTTGAGATAGTTGCATTGAATTGTCGCTATGATCATGTGTTGTGTCTGAAGGATTATTCTTGTGTTGAATGGAGGGAGGGGTGTTTAGCAAAACTTTTTCTTTTTTCTATTAAATTTCCAAAAGAGAACAAATTGAAAATTGCTATGAAATAATGATTAGGAAAACAAACATTTGTCATATATTGTATGTTAGTAATGACAATTTTCCACTTAAAGGAGGAAATCTTCCTTTTTGATGAAGTTTCCTCCTCTTTACCTCTTATTTGGTTTCTTTGTTTGTCATCTTAGCCTCTATAAATCTGGTTCTTTTCCTCCTTTTTTGTCTTTTTGTATTATCGTCAATGCTATTTAACTTGGCTGTTGGGAGCACTGTAATATTGATTTCCTTCTTTTGTTGGTTTGGTCACAGAAAAACCCCGGGACCAAGCACCAGCATCAGTCAAGGCCGAACCAAAGAAGAAGGAATCCAAGGAGAAGAAGACAGCGCAACAGTCCACAGTACCAGCACCAGAGTCTGAGCCCGCCACTACCGCGACAACCACTGTGGTCAAATCGGAGGTAGAGTTCTCATCACCAGCAGTCAGCAGCACCCCTGCCGTAGCACCTCCAGCTGAAGAGGAAACCAAATCACAGGTAATGCTGTTACTTATAACCTTCTCTTCCTGAGTTTAAGGGGAAGGGTTTGTTGCTGCAAATAAAGCAGTGATACTTATTTTCCTCCAAAAGGAGGAATTCCTCCTTTTTGAAGGCATTTTCTCCTCTTTACTTCTCTTTTGGTTTTTCTTTCTCTCTATAAATCGGGCTATTTTCCTCCTCTTTGGTCTTTTTGCATTGGCATCACTGATAAAAGCTGATTTTTAAACTTTAAAATTCACTGATTGCCATTGCAGATACTCCCTGTACTAAGACATACACGCATCCATATTATGCGTTTAGTTTCAGGCTTTTGGCATACATGTCAGTTCACTGAAATCTGATTTATCTGGTATGAGAACATGCAAATCTTGAAGATTTTGGGGGTTCTTAACATTGAAAGGGTTAAAAACCTTTGTCATGTAAAGGGCTTGGAACCAAGTAAGTTATTTAGCACTATGTTATTGGGTACATTTTTATTATGATCATTGCAGCCTTTGAACACACTGGAGCAGCAGGACGCCTTCTTTGCCCCCAGCTCCACCTCATACTCGTCCCAGCAGCCTGCAGGGAACAGCGTGTCGGGCCCTCACGGCCCCGGCCACCATGCAGCGCAGGCAGACAACAAGTCCTCCGTGACGGACATCCAGTCTTTCACACACAACCGGCCCTTTCAATTCATACAGACCTCATACGTGATGCCAGACGCTAACTGTACGTACCACCGATGGGTCACGGGTTGCCATGACCTTGTGATGTGTTAATGTCTTGTATTGTAGTATTTCCTTTAACCCTTTCACAGCAAGGTCCTCTGCATTGAAAAGGTTAAGTTGCATTTTATATTTTCCTATAGTTTGAGTTCAGGCTGTTTTATGAGATTCCCTCGTTTCATTGGATGTATGAATTGGAAATGTCTTTCCATTTATCATCTTTCTATTATTTAGCTCAATATATTTTGTATTGTATAACAAGGGACATTTTTGTTACAGTTCGTTTTGTCTTTCACTTTTGTGTAATGTGGTTTCCCAACTAATTATCAGGGCGGTTTTTATGTGTATGTACCCTGTGGGTGCCAGACTTCCTAAAATATTTTAGGACCGTTTCCTGAATGACAAAGCAGCGGGTTGAAAATTTCCTGAAGGATTTGCAAAATTGTACCCGTCAGATAATAAGTATTAGGGGAACATGAGTACATGCAAATTATCATCTGTTATTTTTGGTAAATTGAATATGTTTTCATGATGCAGAATGGTTTTTATCTATCACTTTTTTGCTTTTAGTGTGGATATCCGTCTCGATATGAGGAGTCTGAATTTTTTGGACAGAATCTGAAAATTTTTGAGTCTCAGTCTGAATTTATATTTCTAAGGGTTGGCATCTCTGTCATGATGTACTTGATGTGTTTGTGTGTTGTACAGCTCCGACAGTGGTGGACCCAGCAGTGATTGCTGCCCAACCTGCTGGGGGACACGGACTCCAGTTCATCTCGCCGCTCTATGATGCCGCTGCCACCGCAGGCATTGTAACCACTTCCTCGATCGTACAGCAGCAGCGCCAGCAGCAGCCACCCCCACAACAACAACAGCACCATCAGCACCATCCCTCTCAGCAGTCAGTATCGGCAGGAACAGGAAGCAGCATGCTCTCCTCGCAGCCCACGCCTCAGCAACCGCCGGCAGGGGTTGGGGTCAACTCTCTGGGCATGCCCGTTGACCTGAGCCAGGCTCCGGTTGATCTCTCCCAGGCTGGAGTCAAACAGGCTGTGACGCAGGCTACTGATTACAAAGTCCAGTCCAGTTTTCAGCAGGTAAGATCAAGATAGTTTGTGGTTTGGTGGGGTTTTTTTTGGTTGTTTTTTGAATGTTCAAACATTGAGGTTTGATGGGGTTTTTTCACAGGCAATATCATTCTTGCATGAAGAAACATGAACTTCAGACTTCAAGATTTTCCATTATTCAGTTGGGTTAGAATCAGACTTCGACATCTATTTTTGAACAACCATATCGTTCAGGGTTGCTAGGCATACTTGCAGGCAAAATGAGCCCTGAATGGGCCTATTTTGAGTGGGCTGAAGGTTTTTGTCAGATCCACCCACTTACACCCATGTATTAACCCAATAAAGGCAAAAGCAGAATGTGACTGATTGTTCTTCCACTGTAGCCTTGAATTGTTGTGCTGATTCCTTTTTGTCTTGGTTATCCTTGCCCCCAGGCTGACAGCTTGTTCTCCAGCCAAACAGTTGGGGGCCATGACAATCTATCCTCGGCAGTGGCAGCACATCCAAGTCACTCTGACTCTCGGACGCCTGCCCTGCGGGAATCAGGCTACGACATCCCACCATCCATTCCTATGCCTCCCTCACAATCACAGGTCTGTGTTAGTGTGGATGCTGAGTCCTTTATTATCACAACCAGAAAATAGTAAATCATGGTTTGTATTATTTTTCTATTGGGATAATGTTGAAAAATAATACAAACGATGATTTACTATTTTCTTCCACCATTCTTTGACATAGGTCTATGTTAGTGTGGATGCTCAGTCCTTTTATTATCACCACAATGGAATAATATAAATGATGATTTACTGCTTTGTTCCACCATTCTTTGACACAGCCTTTGATACGATTAGAAAGTTAGATAAGGAAAGGAGATGTAGCCATAATATGCTGTTGCTATTCGCGCACAGTTACTTCTTTCAGTGTGGAATTATTTTTACCAACAGTTGTTTTTGTTTGATAACATGAGAATTGATTTTTTTCTCCCCCTATAAAATTTAAGATTAAATGACATTAGAACTTACTCTTCTCCAAAGAATTAAAGAAATTGGTAATCCCCACTTTGCCTATCAATGAGAGTAGACCTGTAAAGATAAGCTGGCCCAATTGGGCATCACATTGCAGGATCCCACCCAGGTGGAACCCCAGGAAAAGAAGTCTCCAATGAACGCCAATGCTCCAGTATTCCAGTCCATGTACACGCAGGTACACCTGAGCACGGACAAAGCAGACCTGTCACTTATACCGAATAAATCGGTATTATCTAAATTTGACCCGGTAGCGATTTTTATACCGATATATCCTGAGTACCGTTTTTTCATAAAGCCAGCCGTCGTCATCCACTCTGATGATAAAACTACAAAAATGTACTGGCAGCAAAGTACAATGTATCAAATCAATTGAATTAGGGAGAGAAAGACTCAATAAGAACCCTTTGAATATTCAAATTAATGTCATTTCAAGCATCAAGCGAAAATGAAAGCGAAAGCGGGATCGATAACGGTAAAAAATGAGTTTTGTTTCGGCGGGTGTACCTGCACGGGTTCGACTGTCGAGTATCAGATACTTAGGGGATCGGATGGCCAAGTGATTAGCTCAGTCTCGTGCTGTCGGCCAGGTGATAGGTGCCGTACTTGGGTCCCGGGTTCGAACCCCACTCTGATCAATTTTCTGTTTTTCCATTTTTCTACTTTCTTTGGCTTTGTTCGTTTCTGCACTGCATATTATCTCAAGTTTGACTCATTTCTAATGATTTGTAGGATCCATTCACTCGAGTATTTACAAGGAAATCAAATGCGACTATTTTAAGGCTCGGGAGCAATTACGCTAGATATAAATATTAATGAGAGAGATACTGCGATCGCTATCATGTCCGACGTTTGTTTACATGCTGCATTTACCTGTCAAAACATAGACTTTATAGAACTTTTAGCATTTGAAAGGTTAATAAAATTGACAGAAAAGCATTCTGATTAAACTGTGAAATTACAGAGGCTCGTGGTCTAAGTCTTACGAGTAACGCACGCCTCAAGTGGGACAGCAGGTGTCTATCCTCTAGCGTCTAGCGAGTAGATTATTGTCAGAGGGCTAGACAATATCTAGTTAGATATTAACATTAAGAAAAAAATGAAAATAAAAATTTATAATGTGTGTTTGTGTTTTTTTTCCCCCTCATAATGAAAACATACGACACTTAGTGTGGCATAAAGCTCGGATATTGTCTAGACTAGTGCTTCTTTGCGCGGACGTCTATGCAGGTGCGCCGCTATTTAGCAACAAGCTAAAGTTATAGCGCATTTTGGCTTGCCCGCGCAAGCTATACAGATTTTTTTACTCAAAATACCGATTTTTTTGGGCCAATAATACAGATTTTTGTATAAGACATTGTGGCAGGTCTGTCAAAGCTGTCCTGTCACTTTCTCTTTTAACTTATTTCAGTGAATCCACCCATCCTTGCTTGTAGTGGGATTGGTGAATTGACATGTTTTTTGTACCTGTCTGTTTTGTACACCAGGTCCATTATACTTTCTTTGTTCTCTTAACCTTTTCAATACTAAGGACACCAAAGTCTTCAAGAGTTGTCTTCAATAAACTCTGATTTTTGCATATTTCAGTTGGGTTAGACTCAGACCTCACTGTGAAAGGGTTAAGCGCTTTGCAAGGTATTATCTTGCTTTTTGTTGACTCTATGATGTTAGAAGTTAACCCTTTCACTGCTAAGGTTGTTTCTCAAACTACTAAACTACTATCTAGACATCATCTTCAAGAATTGTCTGTTCCTATTCCAGATAAATCAAGATTTCAGTGACCTGACGTAAGCCAAAAGTTTAGGCATATGTCAGTTTACTGAAATCTGATTTATCTGGTATAAGATTAGAACACAGGGATCTTGAATATTTTGTTTGGCTAGAATTCAAAGTTGCTGTTAAAGTGTTAAAAGCGCCATAATAAGCACCTTTGATTCCCTTTATCTAAATGAATGACAACCTCATACCAGTATTGTTGGTCTGTCTGCAGGGAGTGAACAAGCAGGTGAGCATGGCCTCTCCCTCCGTTTCTGTGGGGGGCTCAGACATGCAGGTTCCCTCGGCACAAGCAGACTTTGGCAACTCCTTTGTCGGGGGCCCATCCGGCGACTTTGTGGGAGGCGGTGACTTCCAGGCTGGCTATCAAGGTGAGCAGGAATCAGTCGACCTGTCTTTTTATTTCTTTTGTTTCTCTCTCTCTCTTTGTCTCCCTTTCAATCTCTCTCTCTCACTCCTTTTCTTTTTGAGTCTCTTTCCCTTTTTTCCCTATTCTCCTATAGTTCACAGTCTCACTCTCTGTCTGTGTGTGTGTGTTTTTCTCTCTCTTTCACACACATGCACACTGTTACACACTATTTGACTCTTGTTTTTTTCTTTCTTCATTCTTACTCTCATTTCATCATTACAGACAATTTGTAATTTATGAAAAGATCTTCCACTTATTTATGGTTGTCTCTTTCTAACTTTTATGCAATGAAAGTGTTGTCATATTGTTTGTGTGAAAATGTGAATGTCACTGCGATGTCAATGCTGTTAGTCTATTGTTGTTGCCCTTATCTCGTATCTGACAGGAAGTAACGGATTCCCCAACGGCAACTACGGACGAGGACCAGGTGGCAACAGGGGAGGCTACCGGGGGTCGCGTGGAGGTGGTGGCTCGGGACCAAACAGCAACGCCATGAACAACCGCAACGGAGGTAGCAGTAGCCCCTTGCACAACGGGTTTGGGCCTACTAGAGGCTCCCCCCCTACTTCCAACAGTACTAGTAGCAGTAGCAGGGGAGCTCGGGGAGGCGGAGTAGGAGGTAGGCCAAGCTGCTTTGGACTGGGTGCGGCAGACATGCCAGCCAATTGAACATTTTCCTACTAAGTACAAATGTATGGTAAAAATATGAACATTGGTAAAAAAAAAGAAGAAAAAATATGATAGGTCAGGGAAGAAAGCAACTCTTATGTGTAAATTTTGACAAAAAAAGAACTGTTCAAGTACTCAGGTTTACAGTTTTTGTTTAAAATCTTGAAAAATAACATGTTATTATACAAGATAAATAAGATTTTAGTAGACTACTGTCTACTGAAATCTTATTAATCTGGAATAACAAACAAATGATCTGTTGTGGTTGGGTAGACAAAAATGCCATGTCACATTGGATCCCTTCTCCCTTCGATATGAATATCATGACGAGTATAAATATTTAAATGTGAAGGCTATTAGCCACAACCCACTATCTACTGCCCATCCTTTTTCTCTCTTCTCATTTTGCATCTTTGCCGACTAGACTGTTTCAAAGTCCATTGATTACGTAGCAGACAATAATGTCAACATAAATAAGAAAAAAAATCTTTCTTTCTGCCTTGCCCTAGACTGTTGCAGTCTTTGGTGCTGGTATTATACAGCTTCTGACAAAAAAAAAAAAAAAGGAAAATTACGATCATATTTGAAATTTCTAAGTTCATGAATGTTAACAATTGTGCATATCATGCTCAGGGATGGTCATCAAAGTTAAAGTGGCAATGACTAGTCTAGACACAGGTGACTATGATCGCAGATATCAAAGAGACGGCGATAATGTCTTGTGAAGTTTAAAACGATGCTAGCTAATTAACAATAACAGGTATGATAGTATGGGGTGGGGGGAAGGGGGTTGTGGTTTGTTGTTTTTTTTGTTTGTTTTTGTTTCGTTGGGTTTGATTTGCTTATTTGGCTGTTGAAGTTTGTTTCAATCTTTTTGAATTCACTGAGTCTGTCAGTTTGTCATGTCTTCACTGTTTCGCTTAACTGAGGGCAATTGTTTTATTTCAAAGGGGGATATTTGGGTTTATAATTGATTTTATTTATTTAGTTTCCAATTTTTTTCATGTGATAAATGGAATGTAGTATCTTACTTTTTGCACTTTATAAATTGACATTAAAGACGGGCTGGACGGTATGTCTTTTTGTTTGTCAATTATGCTTTTAAAATGTGCAAGGCTGCCAGTATATAGAGAGTCCGCATTAGTTTTACTGCATCTAAAAAATATTTTTGGGTCTCAGTCTGAATTTTGTATTTTGTTGGGTTGGCATCTCTGAGGAAGGGGGTGGTGAATGGTGCATGCACTAAAGGTTTGGCAGGTGTGTTAGTCAACTGACTTGAAAGCATAACTTTTTTTTTTAGTAAATAGAGGAAGTGAGTGAGTAATGATCGTTTGGTTTTACATTCTTACAAGTTGCGATGGAAAAACAAAGTGAAGATAATATCCGTAGCAATGCAGTATGGGGTGATTAGTGGCCTTAGGGATCCTGTGTCCCTAACCGTATATCCCAATCCCAACTTTTCTTTACTCCCAAGTTTCTCATAGCAAATCTTTAATCGCTCGTTCAGACCTTTGACTTTTGTAGTAACTGTAGAGGTTTTGTCTTTTCTGACAGCATTATTAGTATTAGTTTTAGTTTAATGATGTACATAGTTGATGCTCTTGGTAGTCTTGATTGGAATATTTGTTTCACCCAGTGTTTTTATTTTTATGACACCTGTTGGCATCCTCTCCTCTGAACCCTTTCAGGAGGCTTTCAGAACTTTGGTGGGCCCAACCCTGGCTACAGACCAGACAGTTTTGCTGCTGGGGGCTATGGGAGCAGTTCGTTCGGCGCCGGCTACCAGAAACGTGGGGGTATGAACAGCATGGGGCCTGGCAACACGGGCTACTCACAGCGCCCCAACCCCATGGGGGGAAACATCAACAGAGGAGGAGGTATGTTGTATGTACCAGTACATAGACTTTTTGGGGCAATCAGCCAGAAAACAGACCTCCGGACTTATACACTTTTCGTGTAATTAATCATTTTTTGGCTGCCTGAGAAAATCTTTTGTTTTAATTCCTTGAGGTGAAAGAATTATTTTGGATTCGTGGGTGTAGAAAATTTTATTTGACTATTTTGGTAAAACTGGATTAAAATTTGTCTGTGACTGTCTGTAATCTTTGAATTCTTTCTTACTTTGAACAAGGGTTACATAGTGGAAAAGTCAGTGTATATCATTATTCTATTTTTTTCTGTCTTATGTCCTATTCTTCTCCTTCTTAAAATTATCTCTCGGCTCAGCCGAGTATTACTGTCCGTGTGTCTACTACTACTGTACTATTACCAACCTGCAAGTTTTAATCTCTCTGTACAGGTATGCGAGGAGGAATGCCTAGAGGTATGCCCCGTGGCGGTGGAGCCCCACGAGGATTCAGTCGGCAACAGTAGTAGACTCGCCCAGTCTGCACCTCTATTTACCACACCACACACACACACACATTCACACACACACACGTCAGGTGTCTGAGCTCTCCTTTGAAAGGACAACAGGCCTTCTTTCTCTCTTGCTGCTTTATGTTTCCAGTTGTTGTTAGTCTGTTCTTTCTCTGGTCTCAGTCTCTTCTTTTGCTTCAAGTACCTGCAAGGAAAACATTCAGTATTTTAGATTGATTTTTTTATATCTTTCTTTTTCTTTCTTTTGGTTTTATGTTTTTGTTCCTTTTTTTCCCTTCATATTGTTAGATACTCGTTCTTTAGATTTCTTAGAATCTGTGCTGACAGTAAGGTGGGTTCCGTGTAACTGTAATGATTGCTTCATAGTTGAGCATGACCGTACTTTGGGGATTTCTGACAGTTGTGGTCATTATTATTTCTTTTTTGTATTTATTGTTATTCATTATTATTATTTATCAAGTTGGTAGATGTTTTCATTCTCCTGTTTTCAACTGTAACAGAAATAGCGTTGATAGCATTTAAAGTGTACCATTCAATTTTTTCTCTCTTCATTACAATCTTGAGTACGTGGGATCGTTTTGGGTATTTGTTTCTTCTACCGTGTCTTGCGGTTGCTGAGTTCATACTTAAAATACTCTGGGAGCTTGGCCTCTTTTTCTCTCTTTTGAAGACAAGCCTTGGCTGAGAAAAAGCCAAATGTTTTCTGGCCCAAGTGGTCATTTTTGTGTCTGTTTGTCCTAATGACAGCAATGACCAGGGCATGTGTTTACTTAAAAGAGCTGTTTGTTACTTTTCATTCTCTTCCCATAAGATAACACTGTTCTGTTAATGTTTAAGAAATGAGACCATTCTGTTTTTGTTTAAATTGTTTTTTGTTTTTTTAAATTTTAATTTCTTTTATTGGACATGGATGAAAGGAATTAGGGACAAGATTCTTTTTCACCTCAATCAGGCATGTGCTGTAGGCCAGCAATCAAATGGGACCGAGGGTCATGGGCTTGTGGTTACACTGAATACAACAATTTCAAGATAGATTGGATGGAGGACTAAAAACAGATTTGAATCAATTGTAACTTAGCTGGATTTTTTTTTCTTACAATAGCGTCTCGTACTGTAAGTCTGTAAAAAATAAATAATAGAATGGATTAAAGTTGTTAAAAATTTTATATTTTTCCAAATGGAATGACGGACATAAGAAATCAAACTGATTTCTCCAGCCCTGTGTGTCCTCATGTTGTAGCTGCTATGAAGAATGTGCTGCCGGAGGTGGAAAAGAACCTTTGTGATTTTCCTGTTCCTTTCATCCATCAATAAATAACGAGGTGGGCGGTGGCAGCAGCAGTTAACGGCATCTGTTGTTGTTTGCCGGAGGTCTTCATGGTTTACCTTTTCCCTCCGTCTTCAAACACGAGTGTAAGAATCAACGACAATTACTTTCTTTGTATGTCTATCGTACTGTACCTACGTTCTCATTGGTCACTACAGCTTTACTAGTTGCCAGCAGTTCGATGTCCGTGTTGTTATCACGTCTTGAAAGTAAGGACAGGATGTACAATTTTTTTTCTTTGTTTTCTTTTTTTTCGTCATTGGATATTTCGTTAGGTGTAAGCTTTTTCACTTTTGTGTGTAATCTATGTGCTCATCTGAGCGTAGCGATGCATAGGCTTCGTTGTATGTATGTTTGTCGTATGTTCCCCCATTTTGCTCCATCTGTGTCATTTCTCCACCAAACATCGACGACACTGGTGTAGGTTGGATGGTATCAATCAGTATCACTACCCCCCACCTACAACCCTGGACTGGAGCTTTTTCCAATTTTGTTTTTGTTTTTTTGTTCTTTTTTTTTAGTTAAATCTTGTCAACTTTAATGAAATTTTTTAAATTTATTTTTTTAATTCAAACTTGTTTGAATTTTTTTGAGGGAGCTTTGTGATCCACTAGCATGTTGGGTTTTCCACTAAGACAAGTAAAAGTTACATGTTTTTTGAGGCGTGATATCACCTGGTTGAGTTCTTTTTTCTCTTCATGAATTAAATATGAAATGCAATGTGTGAATGTGTGTCTGGCAGAAAGGATGGATGGGGGAAGGGGGGGGGGGGTGTTAGGTGTCTCTGGTGGGCTCTACTTGACTTCGCCTTTGATCTTACTTACTTTTTCCAGCACTCTGTATAGTGCCCTCTTAAATATGCAAGCGTGTACACACACTGCTGTTTCGTATCCTGTACTGTTTTGCTCAGTCTTGTTCCTGTTTGCTGTACAAACTGATTGTGGTCACACCCCATATTTTACAAATGTTACGTACTTAAAAACTGCAGGGTCATTCACTTGCTATCTAGAGAGATGAGTATGTAGGTACCTCAGTGCACTTACTTATGCACCCAAAGAAAGGGCAGTAGAATATCCTTTGTCTTCCTGGACCATAAATGCATGATGTGGTGGTTATAACCTATTGTTATTTGTCCACTTCTTGTGATTGGGAGAGGGGATGTCCTTTTTTTCATGTGAATCACCTGCTCGTCACATTACATTTTAGACCGGATAGTGATACAGTGCTCGCCGGATTCTAGCACACCGGATTCTAGCACACTCTGCAGTACAGCACGCTAAGTCAAGGTTACCGA
>JAUEKZ010030009.1:0-18089 GCA_031471865.1 Melibe leonina | reverse complement strand
TCTCTCTCTCTCTCTCTCTCTCTCTCTCTCTCTCTCTCTCTCTCTCTCTCTCTCTCTCTCTCTCTCTCTCTCTCCAAGAGATCAAGAGATTTTAAAGAAATAGATTTGACTGAAACCATCATGGTGCTCTATGTGAGAGCATTCCCATAATCCGAGACGGAGATCCCAATGGATGGGATTGGGAAGGGGGCTTGTGGTTGGTTGTCGCTTGAAACAGTGCGTAGTTGGGTGGATGAGGGGAGGGGGGAGCTCACGGTAAGAACAGTGAATCTCACCTCGCCTGTGGACAAGTTTTGACCAGAGGACGATGTCAAAACTACAATACACCATCACACCTGCAAAAAGCAAACATCGAGCCAGTCGTATCTGGGGTATCAAGTCTCAAGGTTCATCGTCATTGTGCACATTCCACTTTAGTGGAGGAGAATGAGACGTTTTTAAGGTCGTGTCAAGTGTGTAGTGTGCTAGATGGTGATGAGGTCTGTACGTTGGCGTGTGGGAAAGACTTGCGTTGCGCGCACATTCCCTCCTTCCTTTTGTGCCCACTTATCTTCGCATCACTTTGGGCAGACACACACACACACACACACACAGTAGTATCGTGTCCTCTATTAAGGACCTGCATGTGTCTAAATTTTGTGTGTGTTACGTATCATTAGCGACTTCTGAAAGGAAAACAAAAAAGAAGACTTGGCTGTGATCAGTGGTCGCTTTTTTTAACAACACTTGCCACATTGAGCAACTTCTTGCTGCAGCTCTTCTTTCTGCACGTCGACAGACATGGCGGTGTAAAATTAGATATTTTAACCCTCCCACAGTGGGGACTCATAGTCTACCTACCAAACAGAACACGCAAAATCTACGAATTCTCCTAGACTGGTAACGGGCAGGTGCCTACAACCAGAAGTTCAGACAGATTTTATTCAAATTTTCAGACAGATGTGATATCAACACAGTCAGAAATTTCTAAAGCTATTCAAAATTATATCACTCAATCGAAGGTCGAGCCCAGATTTAGAAGTATCCAAGGGATACGAAGCTGTTCGGGCGGTATGATTGTTACATTCATGATGAATAGAACCTTGAAAAGTAAAATCTCTAATGATTTTTATTTTAAAAGAGACTGGTTACAACATCTTTATAATATAGTTATAGCTGTCGTTTTCATTGAACCAGTTCAAGAACACAGTCGATATATTTGTACAATTTTACGCAGCACAGACTTATAGAATGAGTATAGTTGAGACTGGTAGCGGAGAAAAGTAAACAAACTCGCAGCGACACCAGCTGTCTTGATCCCCGGAGCAACTTAGAATACCTACTTCATTATTTATTCGAAATGCTCCTGTGGCGTCTTCACGCTAGATCCCTCCCATACTACAGTCGCCGCCTGCCATCTCTTGGTGCTGGCACGAATCGATATGCTCACGATCGCGTTCCGACCTGTTAAAAAATGTACACTTATTGTTGCTGACAGAATGAAAACATTGTGATAATGATGTCAAACGTGGCCGCGGCCTCATTCAATCGAAAGCAACTGTGTCGCAGGAGCGCTAGACTCCTAGGATCCTGCTTGTCTTGTGAAACATAAAAGAAAACAGCCCTGCCTGTGGTCTTACTCTTACTGTGCAGCAGTGTGCGACGGACGGACATGCTGCTGGGACACTGTCCTGCACGAGGTGTTTGTGTCGGGGAGGGGTGGAGGTGGAGGTTCTTGGTGTCCATTGGAAAGGTGATCCTGGGTCTGTTGTAGGTGTATGGCATTTTGGATTACCGCTGCCGCCGGTGGGTTACATTATGTTACTTATCTGAACTAGGTTCTATTCGGGTGCAGTGGTCTAGTAGTGTGAGGCGTTCTCTCCTGACCATTCCTCCTATTGATTCTCCTTCTCTCCGCCGGTTCTGTAGCTAAATAGATAAGAGTGTTTGCTTCAGTATACAGTACATAATATTATATCGGTGGTTTGAAACCACGGCAACGCCTTACCCAAACCCTGATGATCGGCATTTTTTTTCCTTTAAAAATACAACAGGGTATAAGTTTGCATCTCAAGTATTTTTCGAGCTTCACATTCTTCTGAACTGCTTGTGGAATGGCCTAGATGATAGTCAGACACAAAATCGCTACACACACACACATTCACACTCACACAAACACGGTGGCCATTACAGTAGTGCACCGGGCGGACTGTTTACCAAAAGCATTCGATCAATCGATAGCTGTCTATATTGGTATGGTAGGGGTAGCGATGAGCTGTGGGTCCCTTTTTTTAACTGCCTAGGGAGAAAGAAGTTGTGGGCGGGGGGGGGGGGGGGGTTTGGGGGGGAGCTTGCTGATTGAGCTACATTGGTCCTGGATAGAGCAAGTGGTTCAAGCTTTGAGGCAGACATGCAGGTCGTATCAGTTAAGAGGTTGCCGCGGATTATCCTGTTACATCAGGTACTTAGTCAGTGTCGGTGCCGAACTTGTTGACACTTCACTCGCCCTCCTGTGGATTCGCAATTCAATGACATGTTTTGTTGCTGGTTGGTATCACGGGGTCCCGCTAGTGGTTAGTGGTACATTATATAAAGTAACGGGGTGGGGGGTGCTGGAGGTTGGACTGCATGACACAAGGGTAATTATTTTGTATTACATTACATGTGTTGTGTCTTTTGGTGTCTTTTACTCAGTGGAATAACCAGAACGTTGTCACGCTTTGTTGCGTCAACAGACATATATACCTTGACTTCATTTGAACAAGCACAGCTTTTTCAAACAAGGCTAGGGAGATGTTTAGATAAAGCTTTGACGAGAGGAGGGGCACGGTCTATTACACATGCCACTGATACTCTTCCCTTTTTATGTGGATCGGACTGTTTTACTTAATCTCTTTACCTTCGACCTGAAGCCCTACCACCAGATGTTGGTATTAAAGAAATCTGTGGAGGATTTAGAATTAATTCCTTATATTTATGGCTGTGTTGAAAACGTGCGCTGAGCGTAAAATTTTAAACCCCTAGTTGCCTTGGTCGTGTGTTAATGAGTTGTTACGTAACCTTCCACAGTCTGTGAATTTACGGCATTTTGTAAAGTAGTTGTGGTCCATACTTGACAGATCTTTATCCTAGGAGTTTCAATCTCAAACGTTAATACTACATTAGTATATATACTTTAGTTATGTCCGGGCAAACATTACTTTAACTCCTATTTAAGGCACAGGAGTGGTAGGGTTCGATTCCTGCCCTGCCCTGCTTGCTCATTATGACACATCTAACTCGTGTTTAATCTTTTAGAACCGTAATTTTTTTTTATATTGTACTTCTTCCGGTTTCACATTATAGAGCGCTAGTATCCATCTTGTTGTAGTGCTCTAAAACATGAGGAAAAATATGACCCATAATACAGACGAAATTGTTTTTCTTGAGGATTTCTTGGTAGAGATATATGGATGCAGTAATGTGTTGGCTGATCATGCTATCTATGTATGTGCTCCTGGCACATTGCCTTGCTCATCTGGGAGAGCTCTCTGTTACACGATACCAGAAATCGTGCATCTGTTGTTCTTCTGACCATAGCGAGCACATAATACCATACAGCATGCAATACACGAACTTGTCAATACTTTGTTGATGGTTATTTCAGGCGTGGATGGTGCTTTACACCACTTGATGTTATTCTACTGCCCATCCACGTTACTTATTGTCATTTGTATCTACTGTACATCTTTGTCCCAATTACATTACATCACATCACTCACGTACATACCACATCGATCGCCCAATGAGCTAATGGGTTGCTCTTTATCACAGGGGACAGTAACAGTGCAGTTTTCTGTGGTGTTTGTTTTTGTGCGCATACATGCCGGTTCTGTGCCCATTAGTCTAAAGTATATGGAGTTACATAAGTCTCTTTGCCCTTAGGTTTTTTCCCTGCTACGTTGAACTACATATAGACACACCAGTGACCTCCTGCATAGCAATATTACGACTGATGTATCGTATTTCATTATTACATATCTCTATCTGAAGTTTCTCTTCACAGGCGACATTCCAGTCAGACATTATTTATATCCGTGCCTGTCATCTCTGTCCTACCATCATCACTTGTCTTCTTGATCACCACTTACCTTGTATGCAACGAACCTACTTACCATCTTGCTTGCGTCACACATCTGCCACATAACACGCCATCGCCATTATCTGGATTTCAGCCTGACCCCTGCCTGTTGTGTACTGTCTGTATGCGCCACGCGATGGTGGTGGTAGTGGTGGTGGTGGTGGTGACTTGGGTTGATTTTGTCCTGTAATAATGTAGGCTAGTTCATCACATGGCGTATATGTGTGTGTGTGTGTGTGTGTCTGTGTGTGACAGCTGGACTTGACCGTCCCTGGCCGTTTGTGCTGACTGACGGCCTCTGACACGTCAACAGTCTACAGGGGCAGGAGTGGTCCTTGTTCCTGGTCGTTACTTGGGGCGGAGATAATAGGCGAAGGCTTGGAGGAACAAGGGTTGTTTTTTTACGGGGGGCGGGGGGGGGGGTGTTGTTAGACACTGAGACACAGAAGGTCAACATAGTTTTGGATATAATATAACGTTAAAGTAGGGATGTGGATGAGAGGAGGAAAGTTATGAGATCGGTCAGAGGTAGACATTTAGAGTGTCTTGTTTGTGTATGTAGATATCGGAAAATACCCCTTGCCATTATGTATGTATGAATGAGTAGAGAGTATTTTCAACGTGGTTAGTGTTGGCGGTCCAAGGTAACAGTTATGTGGCTACACGGTGGTTTAGTGTAAGGTGTGTCGTGTCCTCTGGTTCACCCTTGCCTTCTAAAATTATCAGCCGCGCACTTACTAACCGAACGCGCACGCACACAAACACACCAAGGACTCTCCTCAGCTCTGGCTGGCGGCTGTTTGTTGACAACCTCACTCCAAACGGTGCTATCACCTCATATATAACTTATCGCGCTTTTGTATGTTTGTGTGGGGGAAGGTTGGTTGGCACAGGGCCAGCAGCTTTTGACAAGAAGTGTTTGGCACTTACATTTACATTTATTGCACATATATTACACTGCAAGACTCACTTGGATCATAACTCTTATCTCTCTCTCTCTCTCTCTCTCTCACACACACACACACACACACACACACACACACGCCCGAATTTTTAAGACCGCCATGTATTTAAAACGTAAATACGCGCAAAAAGCTTCAGTAAAGGAGAGCGTATTATGTGTAATACATAGATGAGAAGGGGAATGGGGAGGGGGGGGGGGGTAGAGACCGACAGGCGTCTTTTTTGTCACCAGTCAGTGGCCTTGAAGGTCACATTGACTCTGATTTCACCAACGTCCAGATTCTGTGTCTACCTACGTGTGTGTATGTGTAAAATATTTACCCGCCGTTGTGTGGTGCTGTACTGTTGGGTCAAGAGGCGCGCATGTCATGTCGTTCACTGTGTGGGCTCAGTTAGCATATCTAGGCCCTGCTCTGCTCCAACATGAAAAACGGAACACTGAACAATACAACAGGCCGCGAAGCAATATCAATAAGTCGTACATGACTAATGCCCAGTGAAGATAGTCTGGCATGAACCAGATATAGAATCATAGGCAGTGCTCGTATGTTACCGTAATATTACCAAGCAAAACTATGGAAAGCAGAGGAATGGGGACGGAAAGTTCTCAGGGGAGGATTCGAACCTGGGTCCAGCCACCTCACCATATTATTATCCTTGTCGTTAGCGCAAGACTGCCTATCCACTTAGCTATCACTATCAGTGGTGGTAGTGGTTTTGATGGTGTCTCTCCTGCGGTGCGGCCGGTTATGTGGTTATGTCACCCATGAATCACATGGCAGTATGTATGTACAGTTGGTCGGTTTGTGTGTGTGTGTGTGTGTTTTCTTTTTTCCTGTTCGTGTGTTATTGCGTCTCTGTGTGGAGTGTCGGTGTCGAGAACAAGGCAGCCACCGTCACTGACTGATTGGCAGCTTGGCCGTCTTACCGGTGTGTGTGTGTGTGTGTGTGTGTGTGTGTGTGTGTGTGTGTGTGTGTGTGTGTGTGTTGGGACATGTGCATTTGCCTGAGACATTTCAGCTAGATCTGCCTAGCTGGCTTGACGTGGTTTCACCAAGGTTTCCTCTATAGGAGTATTCGTGTTACATATCACCGAGTGCACTGTTAAACAAAGACATTGTGTAAACCGTGCTTGTATGTGTGTTGTGAAGCTTGTCTGATTCAGCGAGTGTTAGGTAAGAAGATACTGTAATAAATTTTATATTTTGTTGCTGTTATGACAGGATTTTGTGCAGCCTTCGGTATATCATGTCCCATGGTTTACCACGGACACATTTGTGTGTGTGTGCGTGTGTTTGTGTTTGTCTGAGGGGAAGGGGAATGAGGGTACTCACACATCAATAAACTTAGACCTCTACATGAACTGTCCTATGGAAAGAACTTCAGACCTCAAATGTATGTGAAGAAAAAAATGTTCTTATCAATGTTTTGAGTGGTACAACACGGTGTGCGCGTCCTTTGAGTATGTGTGTGTTTTGTTCCCACGTGTTGTAGCTGTTAGTGTGTGACAGAAAGAGAGAGGTCTCATTCTAATTAACTAACGAAACATTTTTGCACACAAGGTCATCTGCCTGTCGGGTCATAGTGTGAGTAATGGCTGGAAACCTTTGCCTACTGCGTAATTACATAGATGATAGCCCTGGGTGTGTGGTTAATATGTACACATTTGTAAACAAGGCATATTATTATGCTCTCTCTCCCTCCCTCCCCCCCCCCCCCCCCCCCATCCCCTCTCTCTCTTCTCGAGTTGGGTCCAGGTCTCTGAAATGATAGATATGGAGTTTTATTACGAGTTGCTCCATTCTTTGAGTTTGGTAAAGTCGTTACTATATCTCTAGCATGCAATTGCTCCTCTGTAATAGTACTCTATGGACTATTCGCTGGAACAGGTTGTTTAAAGTTGAAAATATAGACTTACGTGTTATAAAGTAGTTTCGCACGGTGCGTTATGCGGTCTGCCTACTGCCTACAAGTCTAGTGCCTACTGCTCTCTGCAAGTCTCCCTCTATAATTTTTTTTGGCAAAAGAGGGTCTTGGGGCGCACAACATACGATATTTCTGACGTTACGCTTGAGTAACTCGGGATATGCCTCAATAAACAGATGCAGAACATTGGAAATGTTGGAAGGAAACATGGAGAGAAGAGAGAGAGAGAGAGAGAGAGGGAGAGAGAGAGAGAGAGAGAGAGAGGGAGAGAGAGAGAGAGAGAAGGAGATAGATAGATAGAAAGATATATAGATGAATAAATAGATCGATAGATAGATCGAGGTGGAAAGGGAGGTAGTAAGGGGACGCGGGTGATTTGGAGGAGATATCCACTTGAATAGAGAAAATGAGAGAGAGAGAGAGAGAGAGAGAGAAAGAGAGAGAGAGAGAGAGAGAGAGAGAGTACCAGTAGATAGAAAAAAAACGAACAGGCGGACTTACAGGCAGATGAAACTAAAAGGCAAAGAGTATTTAAGTTGCCTCAATAGTGACCTCATTCACCCCCTTGACGGTATTTGTCAAATAACGGAGGTAATGATTTTTATCTTTTTTGTTGTTGTCACATAGCTTCTTCATTTGGGATATTACGATGTCACCATTATAATTAACATAGATGATATAAGTGCATCATTCAAACGAACGCGCACAAACAAATACACTCAATTGGACTATTGTGAACCATACAACTGCTAAGCGCGATCTGTCAATCTGCGCAATCCGTCGATCGCTCAACGTGTTCTGTGGATAGATGGAATGCGCAATAACCCATCCATTGTTGCGCATTCCGTGGATTGATGGATCGCGCAACGTGGTTCATAAGAAAAATTATGAGAATCGCATGTGCATAAAGGAAATCAAACCAGAGGGTACTTGATGAGGCAGATACCAAAAGGACAATATTGACAAAAGTAAGAGAAAGACAAGCCAAATTATATGGACATGTTATGAAAATGAATGACATTATATAAATGATGATTACGGGTATGATCGAAGGAAAGACAGCGGCTGGAAGACAGAATGAAAACGGTGGACAAAATCACAAAATGTGTCGGAGGACACAACAATAATGGTTCAATAAGAGACACAAGTGATAGACAGAAGTGGAGAGTCATTATAGCGGACGCAATCACGCAAAGCACATGATGATGATGATAGCATTGATTTCAATGATCAGTTACTGATAATGCGATTTCTAGGTTTGGAAATTTGTGTTTCAAACTGAAGGGCTGTATTTATACTCAAAAAAAAAAAAAAAGAATTCATTTTATGTTTAAGATATTTTATAAAAATGTTTATTCACCTTCCCCACCTTGGCATTCCCTTTACTTTAATTTTATTTCTCATATTATATGCTGTATAGAAAGCAAGTTGCTATTACCACAAAATCCATTTAGAACCTCCCGAAATAAATGACTGAATAAATGAAAAAAAATGAATGAATAAGTAAATAAATTAAGCGAACAAATAGATGAATAAATAAACGTACCATACAAATGGATAAGATAACAGATGTATGTAACAAAACAAGCGCGCGTACACACTCATACACACACAACCCAATAAAAAAACCCAACCCAACTTTAATAAGGTAATTGCACACCAGTATCTACATTGCAAAATCAGCAACAGCAACAACAAACAATTCTATAATAACTGATAAATAACAACATGTCTGCATTGAGTTATAGAGCGCGCTGAATGAAATAAATTGGTGTGCTCGAGAATTTTGAAAAGAGAGGGTTGAGGAAGAATCTAGATACTTTCCTTGCTAGACCTCTAAAATGGTTTGTTAGATTGTGGTTGCGGCCTAGATCAACTCCACACTCCTCTTCCTTACCACGTTTGCCTCAACCTTGAAAGGTTGACATGAGGATACCTCCTGGGGAAGAAATGGTAGGTAGAAAGAATGAGGAGGAGGAGGCAGGGCGAAGAAGGGCGTGGGGTTTTCCATTATTCGTCGTTGTCGGGTCAGGCAGGCAGCCAATCAAATGGACGAAAACCCTGCTTGTCACGAGTTTCCTTTTTATTTTAATGCCACCCTCGCCCCTCGCCACTCGCCAACCCGCCTCGTTAAGTGTGCTTCAGCCAACACAGTTCGCAGTGCTAGTGCAATCCGTGATGTGCTCGCTTCTCTCTCGCTCGAAAATTCAGCCTTCTACCATTTCCACTCTTGTGTAGTGTGTAGTTTGCTAAAAAACAGTGCTGAAGTGTGTAACCTAGTGGGCGAACGTATAGCATACCACGCTGTGAAAAAAGGACATTTTCTGTGCTAAATAAGAGTTGTGAAAAGCTTTATTTTTTCATAAAGGATATATCACAGTTATGGAGCATTTGTTTACTTTCAAAAAGGATTTAACATAACGTCAAATGTAAGTAAAATTGAATTGTCCTTACCAAGCTCAATAGGGGGAGATTGTTCCTTTCATATTTGAGGGCTGTCTCAATCTCTACCTGGACCTACACTTTCCTCTATCTACTGTCTGTCTGATGTCTCATGCATTTTATTTGGCGGTTGGTTCGATTTCTTTCTCTCTTTCTTTTTTGTTCTCCTTCGTCTATCAATTCCATCATTTAATGGATTTGAGGTTGAATAGCTGAAATATATGGGGGTTTGAAAGGTCTTTCGAAGTATAGTCAAGTTAGACCGGATCTGCCAGATAGAGGTATTGAAATATTGAAGAAAAAAACAAATAATTGCTGAGCTCTTTTTTCGTAGCTAAGCTAAATTAGACCTAGACTAGATATTTGTTCGGATTCCGTCATTTGTTTAATTATTGTTTTATTTTATTATTTTCATTGCTACACATTGTTATTAGAGTCTAGTCTACATTAACATTGATCATTATCTTGTTGTTATTATTTGAGGTTACTATTATTATTAATTTTTATTCTTCTCCTAGAATATCATTATTTGTTCATATGGGGATTATTATTATTATTATTATTATTACTATCATCATTAAATCATCAGATTATTATTATTACGATGATCAGGTAGGAATTATATATATATTAATATTTTAAATTTTTAGGTTGGCCCTAGGTATTACTATTATTATTATTATTTTTAGTCCGTTGTTAATACCTTAAACGGCGTTCATAATTTGTGGAAAAAAACAACTATTGGTCTAGAGACTTTCTTGAGAATTTTTCAGAGATATCTAAATCTAGACTAATCTCTCAATGCTAACATATTATTATATACAAAAGGAAATCATCAAAGCGGCCGAGTATGGGCTGAGTTGATCTTATAGTCTAATTTGAGCATCACTTTTTTTGTAAAACTGTAAAGAAATTTTATAAGCAATTTTGTTTTAGGGAAAAGCATGTGGATTTAATTGGCGTCTTCTTGTTATTGATACACTGGGTCGCTGAGAAACCCATCTTGAATTTCACAATTGGCCTCAATTTGTCGCCATTTATAGAATTCAATAGCCTAGTGAAAAGTGCCTTCGTAATTTTTTCCCTTTTTTATGATGCTATTATGAGACAACCTGTGAACAATGTGAAATAGTCTATAATATGGTAGGGAAACGATGCAAAGATTGACAAAATATATCTCAGCCCTGTATTTTTAAATTCTGTTACACTGTAGCTGAATATTATTATTATTATTATCTATGATTATTTATCTAATATTATTATCTATTATTATTTATCTAATATTATTATTATCATCACCATTATCATTATCTATTACTGTTTTTATTAAGCTGAATGCGAGGTTTGATTGAATTGTGTTTGTGAATGGATGTTTCTGGGCTGTCAATCTGTACATATAAACTTTAGCGGGGGTCATACTAGTTTTCTCTAATCGGGGATGGTCCATGTGAACTTAAAAAGTAAGCACTATGCTGATCAGCAATTTTCTAACTCACACAATTGTGCAATACCATTGAGAGGTGAAAAAAAGGAAAATGTGAACATTATGTCAAATGGATTTGGGTCTATGTGACCCAAACAACGTAGGTCTAGAGATAAGACACGGTCTCACTGTGTGACGTAGGTACTTTGTTACTGGCAATACGTTGTTGCCATAGCAACAATGTCCCACGGGTTTAGATGAATGTATTCCACTTTGAACCATTTTGATATGTCAGTTTTACCTTGATGTGTACCCTCCTGTTAATTCAAACAATTTCAGTTGCGCTAGGTCCTGTGGCATACTGAATCAGTTTTTGTTTTTTTTGTTTTGTTTTGGTTCTTATGTTTCAAATTGATCAGAAAAAAGGTGTCAAAAGTATCAATCTTAATTAAATGAAAGCTATATTCTACTGACAATGACAATATAGTTGTTACTTCTTTAGGGTCAATATCTTTCAAACTGCTTGTTAGTTTATAAATCAAATCATATTGCTCATGCCATTTTTCTCATAGCAAAGGTCGCTGGCGTGGTGTATGTCGTTTAAACAAATGAAATTGTCTCTTTGAGAAATGTTTTGTTTGTTCAGAACCAGGTATCTCTAAATTTGATAGCTACCACTGTACTTCACTTGAAAAAAATAATAATCAGAAACCACTCAACGCTGATACACTTGCACTTGTACATCCTAGATAGCATTCGTGTCGTTTCAACAGGATTGCCATTTTATCCCATCCATTTCTAAAGATAGATTTTGGTTGGTAATCTGGAAAACAACCAAGCTATGTTAAATCTCTGATGTCATAAAAATGGGAGTTGCTTCGATTTTCAAGAATTACCAAATAGCTCATTGAACCGTAGGTATTCATATTCATTGACTACTTGAACTGTCCACATTGTGTATGATTATCACCTAAGTTATTGTGTCACAATGAGTTGGCAGTATTTATTAGGTAGTGTCAATTGACACAGAGTAGTCAAAATTTTACAATTGGGCGATTTGCCATTTCTCATCAATACAATATATTAAAAGGGACATTAAGTAAGCGTGGAACACAAAATAACACTGCTCCGATCACAGTAGTGTAACCTCATTTTACTTTGTTTTAACCACGCGTGGTTTCAGACACATTTGCCCTCTCGATATGTTGGAGTACTTAATTTGATTCTTCTCTCTCTCTCTCTCTGTCTCTTTCTGTCTCCTACTCATATATGTTCTCGCTTTTCCTAAAATATGATTGAATAAATAGCAGTGAACAGATAATTATTGTGTGATCAGTAATTGAATAAAACGGAAAGATAAAAAACGCCGTCATCTTTTCTTTTTCTTTTTTAACGAGTTTATTATTTATTTTTTATATGTTAGTAGAGTATATCATCTTCACAAATTATCTACTCTCAGCATTTTCCTTTCAGCAACTATTTAGCAAGCGTTCATTTTATGTTGTCACTCATTTTTTAAATTTTTTTCCTAATTTTACTGCCTCCAGAATTTTATTTCTGATAAGTACATGGTACTTGAAAGCCGGGGTGGCATAAGTCGCCGTACGAAACTACTACCTACTCGAAAGCCTGTAACTTTAGGCGTCTGTTTATATTGACTTTTTTCATGCTTGATATATACGTTATTGTAATCTTGTCAGATATGCCTGCATTTGTGTTTGTATGGGTCGTTTGTATGTGATTTTGTGCTAAATAACTTTTTAAACTGCTCAACATTCTATATTCCGATTTGGAGGATGTAAGGGTTTGGTACATCGTGGTTTTGCAAAACTGCCTGCTCTGCTTCATTCTTATTTCAAATACCCGCCCCCCAACAAAACAAACGAAACAAAACAAAAATACAAAACAGCGTTTCCGGGATTTTTTAAATTCATTAATGAGTTAGTCAGGGAATGTATGCCTACAAAGCAGACCAATTTTTCTCTCCAATTGGCGTCGGGATATGTGAAACGTTATGAGATGTCAAAAGGTGATATTCAGAAAAATTGCAAGTTACCGTCCTCTCTTCTTTGTCCCTTTGATCTTTGTTTTCATTTCGTAGCGGGCAGTTAAATAAGGTTTTTTATCCAAAACTTTTTATGAAATTATTGAATCTTGACTCCTCGAAAGCTGCAGAGAGGTAGATCTTGAAATATTGGAATATGATCGTTAAAATGGAAAGATAGCATTTACAGTTTATGTTTTCTGCTTGATTCATTGTCAATGACAGTGTCCCAAATTAAGGCCTAGTCTGTATTGCTGTCATGACTTCTCAGGGTGAAGGTTTGTGTCGATACAAAGGATTGTGAACGGATGTTTTATCACGGAATAGAATTCCACGATGCTCCTCTAACTCTTTTTTCGCTTTGTTTGGTTAGGGGGTTGTTACCTGTTTAATTTCCTTTTAACATAGATTAAACCCTTTCAATGCTAAAGACTCCAAAATCTTCAAGATTTGCAAGATATAAGATAAATTCGATTTCAATGAACTGAAAATGCCCAAAGCCTGAAATTCACTGAAATCTGGTTTTAGAATACGTCTTTTTCCAAGATTTTGCATTTTCAGTTGGGTTTGAATCAGACCTCGCTGTGAAAGGGACAAGTATCAAAGGCGGCATAGCTTTCAAATCACAGAGATAAACACAGGGTGGGCTCACTCGAATGTAATTCCACCAGGAGAATCTATAATATACAGTTGTCTAAAATATATACCTAACTCACTCACTCAGTCGCAGTATACTGTCATCGGGCCAACCAGTCTAAGCACTGTATCTATAATGCCAAGCATCTTGCGAGACAACCGCTTAAATGCTAATGTTAGCGTCTTAGGTGTGACGCGGGTGGGGGTCGAGACCCAGACCGTGGTGGACGCTTTATCTTTTGAGTTAACCCTTTCACAGCGGGTTCTGATTCTAACCGACTTGAAATATAATGTAAATTCTACTGACTATGCATGTTCCAAGTTCCAATACCAGATAAATCATATTTCAGTGGACTGACCTATGCCAAAAGCCTGAAATCTGATTATCTAGTAAAAGAACGTGTAATTTTTGAAGATGCATGTTTCAATACGGTTATAATAGGACCCCGCTGTAAAAGGGCTATTGCGCCGGATTTTTTGTTTGTTTTGTTTTATTCAAAATTCTGAAGGCAGGGATTGATTTGTCCTCTCATGGGACTATGAGATTTAACCATTCGAATCGTGTACGTTATACACTAAAGCAAATTTCTTTTACCTTGTCTTATCATGTGCTCTTTCCGCTTTAGAATATAATCTTAAATGACTACCACGTAAATATTTAGGCGTGCGATTTCTGGTTTGTGTTTCTCATGCGTTCTATCGCATAGTGTGATTCTCTTGTTGTATCTGTACGTTATTAATGGTAAATTGAATAATGATGCTTTTATTCTACTTCCTTGTGAATTTTTGGGGCAACAACTTCTAAATTAAGTATTGTTCATGAACTCGGAATTGAATCAATACACGTTATTATTACATTGCACGTCCCTTCCTTTAACCCTTTCACAGCAAGGTCTGGTTATATCCTAACTGAAATTAGCAAAATCTTGAAAGCGTAATTGCTCTTTCACCAGATATAATGGCATAATATGTCTTTTCACTGAAATCTGATTTATCATGTATAAGAACAGGCAAGTCTTGAAGATTTTGTGTCTTTAGCAGTGGAAGGGTTAAAAAAAAACCCCAACAAACAACAAACACTTACTACTTCTTAAATACAGCAAGGGTATCCTTAATATTATATTACGTTATGAATCCTTTGGCTTTCTTTCGCCGTTCTTCATGTCACCTCCCCCCCCCCCCCATCTCCCTCTTTGCTCTTTCCTGTGTTGAACATTAAATATGCTTTGCCTTTCTATTCTCACAAGTTTGATTTCCTCACGGCTGTACGGGGAATGCATGTATATGAAAATGGCAACTCATTCTGTGAAATCGAGGCCTAAGTAAGACGATAAAACAATGATTTTCCAATGAAAAAACAAACTTTCATGGTAATTTGGCCAATGCCCCTAATAACATATCATTATTTTTATTACACTATTGAGATTAAACCCTCTCGGATAAAGCGTCCGCCTCAGAACTGCTAGTAGGTGGTTCCAACCTCGTCTGCGTCATGCCTCAGACGATAAAATCGTCATTTTATTATTTGTCCCGCCAGGCTCTCTGCATCATGGGAGCAGTGCTGAGCTGAAATGAGACTGGTTGGTCCGGTGTCAGTATACTGTGGCTGGGTAAGATAGTTGAGTGAGCTCTCACTTTTATCTTAGCGTGGCTGCACATTAACCCTTTCAATGCTATGGTTATTTCTTAAGCTGCTCATTAGGTATCAAAATCTTCAAGATTTGCCTTTTCTTATTATAGAAAAATAATATTTCAGTGTACCGACATATTAGGCCTGTACGATATATCGGTCCACTGAAATCATATTTATCTAATAAGAGATTTTTTCAAGATTTTGCATTTTCTGTTTGGTTAGAATTTGACCCTTCAGTGAAAGGGGCTAACTTGTCAAGAGAGCCCGCTTTGATATGACGTATTTCATTTAGAAAAAAAAGGGGGGGGGGGGGGGTAAGCAGGAAACAAGTTCAATCATAGAGCAAGTGAAATGATAAAGACTCGATGACTTTATGTTTTGCGCTTTAGCTAGGCATCCGAAAAGAAAAGAAAAATTCGGTTCCAATCCCTGCTACGCAATACGCAATCACGCGGTCCCTGTGATTTCCGATGCTGTTCACGCAGGAGTCTGCTGTTTGGCATCAAGTGACAACGCCAGCCTTTTTCGGACACTAACACGACATACAATTTTGTTTTATTGTCACTAGAGAGGGAAATAATATCGCATATTATTTTTGCTGTCAAAACGTAAACAAGCTGTCACTGTCTTTTGAGCTTGATGTTCCTACCTGGGTAGTGCTATACTTTGATCCAGGGGGAAGGAGGGGAGCATTTTTCATTTATTCAATTAAGATTCTTATGCAAACGGGCTATCTTTAGTGCTAGATTATTGCGTGCCTGGTTGAGCGCATTGCTAAGTCGGTTCAGCGCAAGATCAATAATGACAATTCATGTAATAGTTAATTGGTTTATAAGCTGGTTGGTTGATGATTGCCTGTTTGACACCCTTTTAACACACACCTTGTTATGTCATATCAAAGGTGGAGCTCTTTAGATAAAATAACGTGCTGCCACTCAGAGATAAACGAAGGGCCCGCCCAAATATCTCCATCAGTCACAATATACCATGCGTACCAGACTTCTGATTTTTCAAGTTTCCTGAACGAGATAGAAACGGGTTGAAAATTTCCTGAATGGATTGAAACACATTTGCCCGTGAGATTTCAGGATTGGTATAGTTTTACTAAAGTGATTGCGTTTATGTGGGCCTAAGTATTGCAAAAGCATGTTTGTAGTCTTAAGCAGTGTTTTACTCTATTCTTTCATGTGAATTTTTTTAAAAGCGAAAAGAAAATAAATATGTGTGGTTGGCTCTAGTTTTGCTTAACATCATAATATTCATAATGACTAAAGCAACTAAACAAATTTAGCAAACAGACTAACAAACTAACTAGATAATGTGTTTCTATCGAGTTTAATTCAACACTTTAGTTTTGTTATCTGGGACTACGTTGTTGGTGTGTTGCTGTTGCTGTCTCCATGGAAACTTCCGTATTTGAACTTTCAGCAAATAAATGAAAAAAAAAGAATAAATAAAGAGGCACACTGGCAGATAGATAGATAGAGAGAGAGAGAGAGATACAATTCACTATCTGGATCTTTTCTAATTACTTTCAGTGCTTGCTCCTCATTTCATTATTATTCTTATGCGGCGTGAAACAAAATGTTAAAAGTCAACATTTGCAAATATCAATATTGTGATTCTCTTTTATATCAAAATCAAAGTCTTTAACGATGGCATGCCACCTCTCTGGTGTTGTGTCAAAATGGAAGATTTCACCGTAAACGCTCCAAATCTCACTGCTCAAACCAAAAGTAATAAGTTTTGTTAAAGGGCAATAATTGAAACCTAGACTATCAAAATTGAAAAAAGACTTTAGAAATAAAACAAAATAAGAAAAAAAGTGAAACCGAATTAAAATAAACAGTAGGCTGTAGGCTTTCTCCTACCGGTCGTATCCATAGGGTAACTTTTAACCCTTTCACTGCGGGGTATGATTCTAACCGAACTGAAATATGCAAAATCTTCAAAATGTACATGTTCTTATACCAGAACAAATATGAATTTCGAGCTTTTGACACATAGATATATGTCAGTCTGTCCACTGAAATCTGATTTACCTGGAGAAGAGCAAGCAAATTTTGAAGATTTTGACGACTAGTTAGTTTGATTAAAAATAACCTTAGTATTGAAATAGTTTATTTAACTGCTGCATGCAAAGGGAACCAATATAGTAATGCTCCGTTTCTTTGGGACAATAGTTGCTTATACCACATTCTATCAATTGTCCCTCCCAGAACGCTTTATACCTTTTTTATTCGGCTTTTTGACACCTTCGGCCACAACCAATCTGATATTTCAAAAAAAAAAAAATGTGCCGGTTCGTGCAATGATAATAATATACTCGTAGTATTTCTCTTTCTCTAGTGTGTCCTCGAAGCCGCGATATCTAAAGAGAAGTCTTTTGAATATCTCTTAACCGGAAATTGGGACAAAAGTTCCTTTCAGGTGGTGTTGAGAGAATCTCTCTCTCTCTCTCTCTCTCTCTCTCTCTCTCTCTCTCTCTCTCTCTCTCTTTCTCTCTCTCTCTTTCTTACTGTGTTTGCGTGTGTATATTGTGGGGAGGGGGGCTTCGCATTCGCGCTATCTCTCATTCTCCGACCCTTCGCGCACACGCACAAAATATATATCTTCTCTCTCTCTCTCTCTCTCTCTCTCTCTCTCTCTCTCTCTCTCTCTCAGAGAAACATACTTCACGTCTCGCACAAATACATCTCCACCGACCACGTAACGCGCTCCCCCTTTGTTTGTTTGTTTTATATTTTGCCTTGACTCTCTTTGGGAGCGGAGTAAGTTGGAAGGAAAAGCTAAAGGAAGAAAAAAAAAAGAAACTAGAAAATTTTTATCATCATAGTCATGCAGTCTAAAATCGTCCACAAAGGGGTGCAACTACTGTAAAATGGTATCGGGGGGGGGGGGGGGGGGTATCGAAAAAGAAGAT